>VDFB02106819.1:0-108161 GCA_007258455.2 Sequoia sempervirens | reverse complement strand
TCTCCCATCCTCTCTCCCACCATCTCACACTTTCTTGTACTCTCTCCCCCACTCTCTCCCACTCTCTCCCTCTCTCCAAATCTCTCTCAAGTCTCTTCATCATACCCCCTCTCACTCTCTCAGGTCTCTCTCACAGTCGTTGGAAGAAAAAATGTAAGATAAAGCTTACAAAAGAACAAATTGAAGCATATAAACAAAGAGATAGAGAAGGTCATAGGAAGAGAAGACAAGGTATGTTAAATATTGGCGAACCTGAGCCCTATGATCTTTTAAGTGAAGAGGAAATTGAATATGTTCAAGGTAAAAATGTTGGAATTGAAGATTTTGAACATGATATTCAAATTGGGAATGAAAATATTGAAATTGATAATGAAAATTTTCAAGGTGAAAATGTTGGAATTGAAGATATTGAACATGATATTCAAATTGGGAATGAAAATTTTGAAAATGATAATGAAAATGTTCAAGGTGAAAATGTTGGAATTGAAGATGTTGAGCATGATATTGAAATTGGGAATGAAATTATTCAAATTGATATTGAAAGTGTTCAAGGTAAAAATGTTGGAAATGAATATTTTGAACATAATATTGAAGCAAGTGTAAATTATGTTTCACCAGATTACATGAGAAATGAAGAACCTTGTGTGGAAGAAAGACATTCCAAATTCAAGACCTTCAAGAACCCCTAAATGGTTACTTGAAATTGATGAGAACATTATAAACAATTTTGAAGGCAAGAGGTCAACACAAACTATTTAGTTGTGAGCTAAAAGACTTTTCAACCAATATTTTAGCGATAAGACATTGACTGAGCAATGCCAAATTTTTGTACAATTGCTAAAGATGCAAAAGATGAGACCTTTGCTAGCCAAATTGAAGATTCATGAGAACAAGAAGACTGAAAAAAGTTCTATTATTGTCAAAAACCTTTTTAATGCTCTCAAGTCTATTGGAAAAAATAACAAGGAAAAGGATAAGAGAGCTTCTTGGAGAGTCATTACAACTGCCCTAGTAAGCCATCAATTGAAAAAGGCTCGCTTTATGAGAAAAACTTGTATTGATTTTGACATAAATCGTAAAACTTTGGATAGAGCACTCGTAAGAAGAGAAAGAATAGATGATCCTCTTCAAAATGATACATGGGATTTTGCCGGGAGGCTTCCACGTGTTGATAAGAAGCTAACCAATAATGTAAAGTAGGTAATTCAACAATTTTGGCATCATAACTCTAGAGTATCACCCAATGCAAAGGATTTTTTAAAGTTAAGAATTGGCAATCAAGACTGTACACCGCATCCTAAACATTTCTTGGAATCGAGCCAAACAATGTTCAAAAAATTTATTGAAACACATCCAAATATGGAAATATCTCAAAGGAATTTTGATGGTTTGAAGCCATTTTATTGTGTGCCTCTTAAGATTCGTAATAATTGTTGTTGCAAATACCATGTGGAGTTTTCAATGTACCATGAACTATTATGCTATATCCATTCTACTTTGCATACTAATGAAATGTTGTAGGAGTGTGGTGCAATGCATCTTCCAAAATCATCAAGGGACTTGCTAGATCTATTTTTATGTTCTAGAGATGATGGTTGCTTTTTCTATAGAAATGATTGTTTAAATGTGAAGTGCTCACAATGTGGTGGCTTGTCAAAGTTTGTTTAATGTTTTCATGAGGGTTCCAAACATGAATTTGGAAAGAATATTGTTGAGAAAAATAGATATGAGATAGTCAAATATACTTTGCAGAGTGGAGGTGAAGGTTCTAGATGTGAGTTGGTTACAAAAGAATGCAGTGTTGCTGATTTTATTTAAGATTTTAAGGAAAATATTTTCTGCAAGTATGCAAGGCATAGCCATAGGTATCAGTGGTTGGATCAACAATTTAGGATGTGTAAGGACTCTTTTTCGATTGGCACTATTATATCAGTGGTTTATTTTGTAGAAAACTACACATTGCAACCACAAAATGAGGTACAATCTCAGTATTACAATTTCATTCAGATTGCTATTTTTGTCCACATAACATTTAGAAATGCACTTGATAGTATAGAGGAGGATCGAAAGATAATCAAAGAGTATGATTTTTATATGAGTGATGATAGATCTCACTCATCTGAGTATGTCCAACATTGTTTCAAGATTTTTTTTAGTTCTTGTAGGAGCATGATATAGCACTGGGCCGACATCTCATATGGTCAGATAATTGCACAGGTCAATTCAAGAATGCTCGCATGTTTTATTGGTTGAGTAGAATGCATGTAGAGAGGGTTGTACCTCATATTTGGAGTTTTTTTGAAGCTGGGCATGGGAAAGGGGAGCATGATGGAGCAGGTGCATGCATAAAGAGAGATCTAGTTAAGGAGCAATTGAAGATTTTAGGAGAAAAATTCAATGATGCACATTCTATTGTTGATTGGTGTAGTTCAACATTGTCATAGGGAGGGACACTTGATTCAATAGTGTAAAAATTCTTTTGGTTGGTTGAGGAGGGTATAATGGGAGGAAGATTGGATTTTTATACAATCAAAGATTCTTCAAAGATGCATTCATTTCGAAGCTCAGATGCAAGCACATGGACCATTTGGACACGAGAGTTGGCTTGTTTTTGTTAGAGTTTTATTCAGTGTGAGTGGGATCAATGCGACTCAAGTGAGTGGGTGGATGCATGGGTTCCATAGTATCTAACTCCTTTATCTCAAACAATATCCATGACAAATGACACAATGGAAAGTTCAGTTGATTACGACCTACTTTTAGATCTACTACAACTAGGACATGTTTTTGTAGTTGTTGCAGTGCAGGCGAATGAAGAGAGATCAAACTATTGGTTGGTTCGATGTGTGTGGGTAAAGCATAAGCTAACACAATCAATGGAAGATGATGATGGTTTCGTGTATCCTACAGGTTCAGTTGTGGTTGCAGGAACTTGGTTGTAAACATACATGACTAGAAAGAATGACATACCTACATTTGAAGACTACAAGAAACACAAAACCATTCTCATGTATTAAGCATCATGCCAGACCAAAGACAAAACAATTATGGACACTTAGTAATGTTGATCATGAAGCAATAGTGGATACTCTTAAGCGAAGAGATGACCCTTCAGGCACACTTGAATAACATTTTCAAGAATGGAAGGTACAATGCTTATGCTCATTATGCTTAATTCCATTAGTGTTCTTTATTTAATACTGATATTTTGTATACTATTGCAATGCAGGTGTCTTTAATAGTGATATTTTGTATGCACTTTTGTGATATTTTTGGCATGATTGATCATGGACTTGCTACAACAATATCCAACTCTGATCCTTTCAGAGAGGTATACGACAGATTACAACAATATAGATTTGTTATTCTAAGCATCTTTTATAGTTTGCATTAACATCTCATCATATTTTGTGTCATTTAGAATAATATAGATTGGTTATTCTAAGCATCTTTTATAGTTTGCATCACCAATTCCTCATCATTCAGGTTGTTTAGATTAATATAGATTTGTTAGTCTAAACATATTTTCTATTGTTTCAATATAGATTTCTCATTTTCCCACTTTTGTAATATTCCTGGCACAATTGATCATGGACCCACTACAACAATAGCCACCTCTGATCATTTTGGAAAGGTATGCGACATATTACAACAATATAGATTGGTTATTCTAAGCATCTTATATAGTTTGCATTACCATCTCATCATATTTTGTGTCATTTAGAATAATATAGATTGGTTATTCTAAGCATCTTTTATAGTTTGCATCACCAATTCATCATCATTCAGGTTGTTTAGATTAATATAGATTTGTTAGTCTAAGCATCTTTTCTATTGTGACAATATAGATTTCTCATTTTCCCACTTTTGCGATATTCCTGACATGATTGATCATGGAACTGCTACAACAATAGCCAACTTTGATCGTTTCAGAGAGGTATGTGACAGATTACAACAATATAGATTGGTTATTCTAAGCATCTTTTATAGTTTGCATTACCATCTCATCATATTTTGTGTCATTTAGAATAATATAGATCGGTTATTCTAAGCTACCTTGATGGTTTGTGAACGTGAACATACTACTATTGTGGAAGACTATGCCCTGAATGCCTCCAATAGGAAAATTTTGTAAAATTTGAATTTTCAAATGTGAAACAATGTAAAAAGGTCATAACTGTGTAAGGGCATAATCTATATCCAGTGATGCTTTTTAAAATATGGGTCAAATTTCTGGAATTTTATAAAGGGTATGTTTAAAATGTAAAGGGTTACGTATTTTGGAAACTCATAGGTTGAATTAGTCATACTGTGTATGCTTTGTTACTTGTTATTGAGACAATTCTGTAATAACTTTTTGTATAATTGAGCTACAACCGAAGGTTTTCTTCTTGGTACTTTCTTGTCGGTATGCTGTTTTGAACCAGGTTTTGTAATATCTCCTATTTATATATAATAAATTATAGTGGCTTGCCACTTTTGCTCCTCAAATCCAACTTGGGTGCAACTTCATTTTTAACAACTTTCATGAGGTTTTTAAGGAAATCAATGTTTCCAACCTTGCCACACCCTATAAACTCATCAAACATGTCTATTAGGACTTGCACAAGCTTGATCCAACCTTAAATCTTGCTGCCCCCACGTTTCATTGACATTAGCAAGTTGTAGCCACCATTTTTCACCTAATTTCACTCATTTTTTCCATGCATGGCAACTCACCAACTCAAGTACATACCTTTCCATCTCTCTAAACCCACATAGTCACCTTATACAGTCCTAATAAAATCTACCATGGCCATACCATCTAGCTACAGACCGTACAATAGATGGTATGGCCTTTTAGCACTTTGGACTCTTAAGGAAATCGCCGGTCCAATGTAGGTCAGAGTGATTCAACGTATTTGGGTGCAAAAGAGGACCATCCCTAGCATAAATGTACCCATTTGGATGTGTTGGAATAGTCCATTTGGTCGTACGAGTTGCAGAATGAAAGTTGCACCACTTTGCAACTTTACACTACTTGCATCTGACAACTTTTCTCTCCACTGAAAACTTGCCACCACAGGAAAAAGCCTCCAAGATAGAAAAAATTGAGAGAGGTTATCGTAGATGGGCCAAAAAAAATCCCATAGCCTCAAAAAGAGGGTCTGTAAATGTCACGATTTCTGACAAATAGCCCTTCAAAGATTGTTGCCTTTTAGCACTTTGGACTCTTAAGGGAAATAGTTGGTCCAATGAAGCTCAGAGTGATTCAACGTATTCGGGTGCAAAAGAGGAACATCCCTAGCATAAACGTACCCATCTGAATGCGTTGGAACAGTTCGTTTGGTCGTACGAGTTGCTGAATGAAAGTTGCACCACTTTGCAACTTTACACTCCTTGCATCTGACAACTTTTCCCTCCACTGAAAACTTGCCACCACGGGAAAACGCCCTCAAGATAGAAAAAACTGAGAGAGGTTATTGTAGATGGGCCAAACATGATTTTATAGCCTCAAACAGAGAGTCTGTAAACATCACGTTTTTGAGAAATAGCCCTTCAAATATTGCTACTTTTTAGCACTTTAGACTCTTAAGGGAAATCACCAATCTAATGTAGCTCAGAGTGATTTAGAGTATTTGGGTACAAAAGAGGACCATCCCTAGCGTAAACGTACCCATCCAAACGTGTTGCAACAGTCTGTTTGGTCGTACGAGTTGTTGAATGAAAGTTGCACCACTTTGCAACTTTACACTGCTTGCATTTGACAACTTTTCCCTCAACTCAAAACTTGCCACCATAGGAAAACACCTCTGAGATAGAAAAAACCGAGAGAGGTTATTGTAGATGGGCCAAAGAAAATCCCAAAGCCTCAAATGGAGAGTCTATAAATGTCACGGTTTCCTAAAAATAGGCCTTCAAAGATTGCTGCCTTTTAGCACTTTGGACTCTAAAGGGAAATCGTAGGTCCAATGTAGCTTAGAGTGATTCAGCATATTTGGGTGCAAAAGTGGACCATCCCTAGCGTAAACATACCCATTTGGATGTATTGGAATAGTCCATTTGGTCATATGAGTTGCATAATGAAAGTTGCACCACTTTGCAACTTTACACTGCTTGCATTTGACAACTTTTTCCTTAACTAAAAACTTGCCACCACGGGAAAACGCCTCTGAGATAGAAAAAACTGAGAGAGGTTATTGTAGATAGTCCAAACATGATCCCATAGCCTCAAATGAAGAGTCTATAAACATCATGGTTTCTGAGAAATATCCCTTCAAAGATTGCTACCTTTTAGAACTTTGGACTCTTAAGGGAAATCATCGGTCTAATGTAGGTCAGAGTGATTCGACGTATTTTGGGTGCAAAAGAGGACAATCCCTAGCATAAACGTACCCATCCAGATGTGTTGGAACAATATATTTGGTCATATGAGTTGTTGAATGAAATTTGCACCACTTTGAAACTTTACACTGCTTGCATTTGACAACTTTTCCCTCAACTGAAAACTTGCCACCATGGGAAAACACCTTTGAGATATAAAAAATTGAGAGAGGTTATTGTAGAGGGGATCAACATGATCTCATAGCCTCAAACAAAAGGTTTTTAGGCATCACAGTTTCCGATAAATAGTTCTTCAAAGATTGCTTCCCTTTTTCACTTTGGACTCTTAAGGGATTTCGTTGATTGAACGTAGCTCGAACTGCTTCGGCCTGTTTGGGTGTGAAAGGGGACCATACCTAATGTAAATGTAACCATCCAAACGTGATGGAACAGTCGGTTAGGTCATACGAGTTTTAGAACAAGATTTATTTATGCAATTACAAGTAGTTTTCAGCCTCCAACCGAACTCCAATGCTAATTTTTGTTTGAAAAAAGCCATAAGACCATAGCTTGTTGCTTTCTTTTTAATGGAAACTAGTGGGCAACAGAGTTAACTTCTTCATAGATTTAGTGTTTAAGATTGCAAGAAGACATCAAAATGGATAGTGTACTAAATAAATTATTATGATTTCTAAAGAATGTTGATAACTCTACTCAGTTGGCTTCTTTTTCAAAATCATACAAATTAAACCTTGGCATCAATAGACTTTGTATATCAAGCTACCACAATTCAAGTTTCAACGATAAATATTTATCATGCATGTTTTAAATGACATTCAAGTTTATGGTGGTTTTGTTGTTTATATGATGTTATGTGAAATTCTAATCCTAATTCATGCTTCTATGCTACATATATATATATATTTTTTTTTTACATTTTTTTTTACTAATGAACCCAAAATGAACTGAACCACCCCCAAAAATAATTTAGCCGAACTGGCGAACCGAACCCCCGAACCTGAATAGGTAACTTAGTTTGTAAGTCAGTTATTGGGAGTTGGTCGGTTGTTTTGTGTGGGGGAGAGTCTTAAAAAAGGTTGAGGAAGTCATTTTGGGGATTGATGAATGTAATTTTGTGAAGAATCAATAAGATCATATTGAGTTACCTTGCAAAAACTGTGGTTTCTATAGAAAAAATCTATGTTTTCTTCATTTTTCGACCCCTACACAACAAGTAAATGGATGCATAGCATGTGGAATGAGGGGGAAGTAGGCCTAAGACCCCTTTAAAGTTGGTTTGAGTGCTTTCTTTTCATTTTTTGTGAGTTTTGTGCCAAGTTTTCTCAAGGCGGGTAGTGAACCTAGATTTTGCATTTTGAGTAAATTATGAATTATTGAAGCCCTGCATCTACTGTAACTTTCATGTGGCTCAGTGGAGAGGCTATGTACAATATGATTTGAATGTGTGCAGGTCCATTTAAGAAAGGGGAAATGATTTGTGAGTCTTGCAGTTGCTATCCTAAGCAAATCATTGCTTAAATTACATGAAAATGGAGCTTTTAGCCTAGGGTTTGTTAAAATCAATGAGAGTAGGGGAATCTCTTTAATGTTTAAGCATATTGGGGTCATAATAGAGGTGTTTGAGTTGGTGGCATGGTTAGGGGAGTTGTGCAAGTGGGACTTTCAATAAACCCTATGCATTTGCATGGTAAACAGATAGTTTCATGGGACAGCCTGCTAGAGGACCTGTAGGTGCAGAATAATCTTAGAATTTGTTGTTTTATGATGCAACTCAAGATTGTTTGGGGTGTTGTTGTGAAGATAAAGTGTTTAAAGGGAACTCACTTTGTGAACGAGGGCTAATTCACTAGCCTAGGACAAGGGTATGTTATTGGTTCTCAAATTTGGTCCAAAGGAGTCAAGGGTAGTTTTCACATATGTTTTCACCACCACTTTGCATCGATCCATAGATTGTTTGAAAGAACTTGTTTTTGGATTTTATCCATAACAACAATCCAGTGAACTATTTGATAAAAAGTTGTGGTACACATGTATGAAAAATGTGGTATCATAGACAAGGCAATGAACTGTTTGAAAAGATGCCTCAAAGAAATGTGGTCTCATAAATTCCATGACAAGCAAATGCAATTGACAACTGATCCTAGTTATTAGTTATGTAATGTGAAGTAATTGCATAACTTCTTAGGTTGACTTTGTAAAAACTATATTGTAATTGAATTTTTTTCATCTATCAACATCTAGTTGTTAGTTATGCAATGTGAAGTAATGCTTTGAGTTTGAAAGATGTGAAATGCAATGTAATCAATGATATGAATACAAACTACATAATACAACCATTATTTTTTATGCTATTGTACATTGATATTTAACCATTGCTCACTTGATTAAATTTTCAAAGAGTTTAATCATGCACATGAGGAAGAAATTAAATTTTGATTGTCAACTTCTATATATCAAATTATCCAATAATCTTGAGTGTATCTCCATATACAAAAATGGCATCAACACCAACTCAAACAAAGTTTTACAAAATGTGACATATGCCATCTCGATGTATATTCAAAATTTACATGCCAAAATGTCTATCTCATCCTAAACTACTGGTGGATCATCAAAATGGAGCCTCTTTGAAGCACTCGTTGGATCTGAAGGTAGTTGCACAAGAAAAATTCAAACCACAATTGAGATTAGTTATACTATATGATTTAAAATTAAATAATTAACATCAAAATCAATATACATTGAATTATAATTGAACTCTAAAATTGAAATCTTGATTACCTGAAATATTTGTCTCTTCAAAGGTTCAGGAGTCCTAGAATATACCCCTCTCAAAGAACCAACCAAACCAAATTTTGTAATGTCAATCTATATATGTGAATAAAAACATAAAATTGATCCAAGTTAGCATTAAATTGTCGATAATAGGAACATATTTAGCAAACACAAAATAAAATAAACACATACCTCTTTAGGCTGATCTTTTTCTTTATCTCCTTTAGGTGTTTCGACACCTCCTCCTTGAGGTGTTTCAACACCTACTCCTTGAGGTGTTCCAATACCTACTCCTTCAGGCATTGTGGCACTTGTCAACAACGATGTATAGCTCATAACTGCCTGTACATAAAAATTACAAGTACATAGGAAACTACCAATCTATGTTGATGAATGTATAATCAATATAAGATCTTAAAAATCTTAATTAAATCAAATTTGAGTTCAATTACCTTCCCCTTATCTAACATTGCACTTCCATAATCTGGACAAGGCTACACCTCACTCACACTAGGTATTTCCTACAAGAGGAAAATAAGATAAACATATAAGTTATTATATAATTTCATTAATGAAAATTCAAATGACAAGCAAGTATGTAATAAAAAAATGTAAACGAGTGAGTGCGAAAATATATACTATGTGCATGTGGAGGCCAAATGAAATGGCCCTAAGGGTGCTATCAGTCACCTGTGTGAGCTCCTCCTCAGACATCAACTATTAAATAGACGATGTAAATAAATATTAGTACTTTATACTATCTCTTATTAATATTCATTTAAAAACAAATGCAAGTTATGAATTTACAACTTAAGTATTACCTGTCACTATTCCAATGTCCCCCTCTCTAGCAGGAGAGGACTTTGTAGGGTGCACTCCACTCCCCTGCGTCTGATCTATAATGTCCACATCATGGAGGCCATAATCAGAAGTGTCCAAGGGATGCTTGACAGGATGTACAAGAGGACCCAGGCATATCTAGTGGCACATAGAGCAAGTATGTGGCACACAAATATGTGGACCTGATGAGGATGACACAACAACACTTGTGCCATCACCAACATCACCAGAATGTGGCTGAGCTATTGTAGAAGCATGCGAAACCAAAAGACCACTCAAAGAGTGAATAGCCTGGATAGTCTGTGTGGCCATATCTTGCATAATATCTAGATGATATATTGGAGGTGGCGGAGGAAGGGGAGGAGGGGGAACATATGGGTGCAGGACTACTCTAACTACCCTTGGTCTATCCTGGGGTATACCTCCACCAACGCCCTAGAAGGATTTAATGTCAAAGTAATTGACATGATGCCCTAACACAAACTCAGCATATAATTTTTTAATAAAGTAAAATGGTATATTACAATTGTTGTTCTGTGGTTTATCAAAAACCATACACCAACAATCCCAAAAGTTATCTACAATGTCCCTATGCATGTACCATTTTATAGAAAGTTTTGGTTTATTAACATTAACTGGAAAACTAGTGCGGGGGTTAACAAATAAAGAGGCTATTTGGGCTTTGGTTATTCTGAGATCTTTCACATCATCATAAGACAATCCACATGCGTAATATTCCCTCATGTCTTCTCGCCACGAATGAAAGGCATTATGTTGCGTGGAGAGGGTTTCTATATTTTTAATTATTTCCTTCAATGTGTTTGACATCTCAGATAATCGAGGGATTCTCGTGTAAACATCAAAAATTCCCCTCAATTGCTGCAATTTTTCACCAATTAAGTCTTCAATTGATGTTTGTGGAGGTGGTGGAGCGTTTGGCATTTGTGCATTTTCATTCTCAGCTAGTGGATCATTTGGAATTTGTGCATTTTCATTCTCAACATCCATAATGCCAGATTAAAGTTAAAAACTAATTAATCTAATTGAAATTAGACAATATAAATGAAAATATTATAAAAATACCCTAGTTTTTAAAAAAAATCCAAAAAAAACCCTACCTTTTAACAAAAATCTATAAGACTCCAATTTTTAATAAAATTACATAAACAACACCATTTTTTAATCAAAATCCATAAAAAAATATTCATTTTTAATCAAAATCCATTCTAAACTGCAGTTTTTCATAAAAATCAGTCAAAAACCCTATTTTGAAAAAAAATCCATAAAAAATAAACTAAAATTATACAAATCTAATTCAAAATCTGATTAAAGCAAAAAAAAATCCAAAAACTAACCTTTCAAATTGGATATCGGCTAAATCGGATATCTGATATGTGAAAATCCTCCTCACTGTGCGCCTGCGGCCTGTGCAAATGCTAAATGATTTTAACAACCCACAATAGAGATATATATATATGTGTGTGTGTGTGTGTGTGTGTGTGTGTGTGTGCCTCAAATCGGATATCCGATATGGAAATATTGGTTTGGGCATTGCTTTGGAGCAATGTACTGGCACCCAAGCCACAAAAAAGTCAACTCGGCATTTTCGCGTTTTTGGGTCGATGAAAAACGTAATTTTTTTCCCATTGCCACTTTTTGGACCATCACGATCTTGCACATACCCACCCACCTCTCAGTGTATTGGTGTTATTTCAAAAAAGTATGTTTGTCTTCTCTCTCTATGTGTCATTCCTCCATCACATTCATTGTTCCATGAGTATTTTGGGAATGTTGTCTATTTCGAGCTCTATTTTATCGCTGTAGAAAAGACATATACTAACCCCAAATTTGTGGATCCCTCAATGTTCCTTTCTATGTTGCTTGTAGCATTACATTTTGGGGGCAACACCTTATCATTATATAGCTTTATATGGAAACATATCATTGGCATAGGTCTTTCCAAATAAGCTCTTATGATCTTTTGTTACATGACATCTGTCATTTTTATACTTTAAAGTAATTTCTCACAACATGGTGTTTTGCAATTTCTTTAAAGTGGGGGGCATACATTGGCATTATTTTGCTTCACTTTTTTCACAGGGGTTGGACATAGTGGTGCGTTGACATTGAAATTTGACATTTTTTCTTCATTTTGTTCACAGACGTAGAACTTAGTGTAGCATTGGAATAGCATTTTGTAGCACCTTATCAAGGTTATCATGGAGTATAAATCTTGGTATGGTTATGGGTACACACTTAGTGAAAATTGGTCTTTACTATATTTTGCAAGTATGAGTAGTTGGTGTTGTCATTGATGTCAACAAGCTTGGGGGAGATTGTTGCAAGCTTATGTTTGTGTTGTCATTAATGTCAATTGGTGATGCTTTGATTAGTTGCATTATGTTGTCATTAGTAAGTGTTACAGGTGTCAACATCTAGTGTTACTTTGATAAGATTCTATGGATGCATAGTTGAGTTGCAGTTCATTTAGTGGTGATGAGGAGGATGATTATGTGTCTCTAGTGCTTGGTTTCCAAGTGCTTTTGAGAAAATTTGAATAAAAGAGAAAAAAATTGTTGTAGAGGTTTTTTGCTGTACAGAGTGGTGTTTTGGTTTAGATTTGCATTTATTTTGTGTTGAATATCTGCTTATGTGGTTTAGATATTTTGGTCAAAGGTGTTCATAGGTTCCATATTCAGAGTTTCTTGGTTTGGATCGTCATATAGAGGGAGTTGTGTTCACCAGCATGTGAATTGTATGTTGTGATGTTTGGAAGAAATGGTTTTTCTCCGCATTTTTCTGTAGTTTGGTTTCTAGTCTTGTGATTTTGGAAGTGTACTAATAATGATCATAACTACCTATAGTCAAAAAATTTCATGGTTTGGTGCTTCAAAAGTTGGTTTCTTGAGTAACAGTGCATGAAAGGTTGTCTGAGTGTACTGGGTATATTCATTCTTCAGGGAAATTTTTTGCGAAGGAATTTGTTGGATAACTTAGTATTGCTTCTGGATTCGATTATGTTCATATTTCTACATCAACGTTTCGGATCACAGTACTCTGTGATCCATCATCAGGATGGTAGAGAGCAAGAGGAGAAGAAAATGGTTGATTGCAAACTTACACCTGATAAAAAGAAAGAGAGGAGAGGGAGGGGGAGGAAACACAAGGATCGAGGAGAAATTAAAAGTAAATTAATAAATAAAATATATATCAACAAAAATAAAAAAACTAGAAACTAATGAAAATCCAAGGAGAGAAACATGCAAAACAAATTAATTTCAAAATTATAGGCAAACCTATAAATAAGAAAACAAATGCATAAAACTTAAAAAAGAAAAACTAAAGCCATCAAGCATAACACTAAATGAAAGGTTAAGCTACAAAAAATTACAACTATAAATGCAAACACTATGAACAAAAGGTGAAAAACTAGAAATAAAAATTGAGAGAGAGATAAAGAACCAAAAGGTAAGGGGATAATGAGCAACTTATCAAATAAGAGAAAGAAAAAAGAGCAAGAATAAATTATCATATAATGCAATAATGATGCATATTATCACATTATATGATGATTTATGAACCAAAAAAGACTACAAAATTCTAAGAAGAAAATCAAAGAAATGAACATATGTATGTATATATACATACATATATGTGTGAAAATACATGCATACATAATAAATAAAAAAGAATATAACTAAGTCAAACTGAAAGGGATTAAAAGCTAAATAAATAAAATAAGAGGGAAAAGAATGAAGGTGGGAATTGACAAACAAGAGCTTAAATATGAAACGAAAAGGAAAGAAAAATTAACAAACCACTAAAGCTTAAACCTATAAGAAACTAGAAAATAAAAGACAGAATGGAGAAGAGAAAATACAATAAAGAATTGTAAAACAATGCAAAACCAAATGATAACTAAGAATAAAAGACTAAGGATGAGAAAGCAAATAAAAAGAGAACAAAAACAAAATAACAACATATAATGGAAAAACAATAAATACATTAAAGGCAAAAGATAAATGAAACAATAAAAAGTACCCAAGCAACAAAAAATAGAAATTAATGAGATGTAAAGCTAAAGAATAAATGAGCATATATATATATATATACACACACATACACATACACATAAGAGAGCAAACAAAAGAGAAATAAAGAATAACCAAAGGATATCTAAATTTATAAAAGACTACAAATGAGAAAACAAATAACAAAATAAAAAGAGAAAAAACACACACATATATATATATATATGAACAAACAAAAGAGAAATAAAGAAACCAAAGGATATATAAATTTATAAAAGACTACAAATGAGAAAACAAAAAACATAATAAAAAGAGAAAAAACAAATATAAAAATGAATTAAAAGAATTAAATGAAATAAAATACTTTAAAGGAGATAAATAAAAGAAACAAAAAACAACTAAGAAACAAAACTAATAAAAAAATGAAAGAAGAAATGCTAGAATAAACATTAGCAAAAATAAATACATAAATAAGAAAAAATAAAGAATAAAGAAAGAAGAAAGGGGAAAGAAACAAATAAATTAAAATAAAGACTAAAAATGAGAAGGCATGAATTAAACATGAAAAAGAGAAACAAATATAAACTACAAAAAGATGAGTTTGAAAGAAATAATACACATGAAAGACAAAATTTAAGAGACAAAAAGAAGCTAAGAATAAAAAAATGAAAGAAATAAATAAGATGGAATTCTAAGGAATAAACATGTAAAGATATAGAAGAGAAATTAAAGAATGAAGAAAGAAGAACAGGGAAAGAAACATAAAAAAGAAAAGTGGGGGGAAGGGGGGTTAGGACAAAGAAAAAAAAAAGATCTAAACTAAATAAAAGCATCAAGAAAGCTTTTTTTGGATTTTAGGGTGTTTGTGGAATATTTTAGATTGTGTTCAAGTGATGTTTGGTGTTTGCAAGTTGTCTTTGGATTTGAGGAAGTGTGTACTTAAATGTTAATGGTGTTTACATAGGTTCGGTCGACCTTGGGTGTTTACACTAATTGTGGATTTTCTTTGGTGATTGTGGAAGCGTGGTATGGCATGTATGAATGGATTTAGGTCCAAGTTAAGGTGTGATGTGGTTCACCTTCATTCCTTTCCATTGCGGGAATGCTTAGTGCTGAACTAATTTGAATTTGCACGGTTGAGGTGCATAACCGATTTTGGAGAATGTTTTTTTATATTAGACATAGAGGGAGCAAAAAATTACATATCAAGTCTGATGCTGACCAACAACAGTATGTGGACTGGGCCTTTCATTTTCCACCTTACATCAGTTTACAGGTTATTACAAAGTATCATCAAGGTTATTGTTTTACATCAAGTATACAAATTACAAAAATACATCGGGCTTATCATATTCACAGAGCTTCCACATAGAGGATATATACATGATAAACTGTTAGAGTTCAACATAGCATGGAATAGTCTAATGGATATTTTTTATCCTTCCCTGTTGCCACCTCTACCTCTTGCTGTAGATCTCATTTTGGCCAGGATCTCTGCTACTTCTTGCTCCTCATTAGTGAGTCTCTCATCCAAGGATCTGCGGTTTGAAGTTCCCCCTACATTGTCCTTTGACCCATCCTTTAGTTCCCTTTGAAAACCCTGGAGATCTTTAAGGAATACCTCCACCCCTGGGTGCCCCTCTTGCCAAGTGTGCCCAAACCTTGCCTCTTGAATGTCAATGCTGACTATTCTATTCTCTAGGAATCTCCAAAATTTATCCTTTGAAAGTGCCACTGCGATGTAAACCTATATAGAAACAGCGTGTAGGATGAGTCTTTTGCAAGCAAGCTTGTGTGCCCCTTAAACTTATCCTCATTTCATGATTTCCATATTACCCATTTTATTTCAATTGAAAGGCATAGAAAATCATTTCCCATTTTAATGTCTTTTACAAATATGATTTTATTAGGATTTGGTTTCCTATTTTCACCCCATATATTTTGATCATGACAAAAGAGATTCCAAAATTCTTTGGCATAAATACAATCAAAGAAAATATGATTAACTGTTTCAGGCACCTTGCAGAGGTTGCATAAATCAATATCATTGTGCTCAATTTTAAATGGAAGTTTTTGTAACAAAAGAAACCATCTGAAGCATGCTTTCTTGGTTCCAATTCTTGTACCTAGTTCTTCTTGAATATCTTTTTCCATTGGTTCGTATTCAGATTAGTTTTGCACATCTTGTTAACATGTTCAGTTATGTCAACTGGTTTTGTTACTTTGGAATAGATTGTTTTAGCATTTTTTTTCTTTAGAGGGGTACCATCTGTTAGAACTGGAAAAATCTCACATTTTTCACTAGCCACCACGCACCTATCTCCCATGTATCATAGAAATTCTCCACACCTTAATTTCATGATCAATACAAATTGTTGAAATTTGTGTGACAAGATCCATTTTACAACCCATGTTAACTAATGATCCCATTAATATGGCCTTTGATATATTAACATCTCTCTGATCATAGTTGAGAAAAATCTTTGAGAGCAATTGGTCCTTATTGGGAAGATCATGTGAATGTCTTTCCAATCAACAAGTCGTAACCCTTCATTTGAACATTTTCTGCATATCAGGAAGACATGAATCAAGTTACAGTGATGAAAGACCCTGAAGATAACATGTGTGCATAATTGGGAAGACAATGACCAATGTTTCACTGATAAAGACTTATCGGCGAAATCAAGGTGATCGGAGCGAAGTTTTCAAATCATACCGAGTTCATGCATCACATCGATGGAAGCCTCATCAGGAAGAAGCATATACACTCTCACCGAAAAAACAGAAGAACAACTGTATCGGGTAGACATGTACAATCAGAGTAAGTCCCTCGGATCTCATCAACCATATGGGTTACGCTGATGAAAGAGGTTTTTAGGGAAAGTCTCACCAACTTATCCAAATGAATGAAGATAGAGGAAATACATCGGGGAGACCAAGTACATCGAAAAGGCATTTTGTTCTCTTAGCGATAGTACATGTCAACCCGATGGTAACATAGAATGACCACTATCTATCAGAAAGACACCGAGCGATGAGTAAAAGGATTTTTAATGGTCCAGGCCACCTTGACATCTAGAAAACTTCATAATTTTTTCCCCGAAGTAATAGAAGTTGAAAAGCAAGAGAAAGGGCAGTTGTACAATATCGGTAAATTATTAGGTGGTCTTTCCGACTAAATATGAGAATCAAAGGGACACTTCACATCGAAGGGACATTTAGGTATGTCTTGGTGATCAATTATGAATGTATAAAACTAAGGTGGTGCCAAATAAAGCACATAAATCGGCCTGAGAATAGAAGGGTTTCACCAATGCAATCTTCTTATATCGCTCTGACATTTCAAAATTCGAAAAACTTGTTGTATTCATTTCCAGTGGCGGAAATTAATTGCTACACGAATGAACCTTATGTGAATATTTCCTGATTGAAAAGAGATTGAACCAAAAGAATTTTTAGAATTTGCAACGAGAAGGACAGGAGGTCGAGCGGGAATCAAGGAATTCAGTATGCCCAGAGACATACAAGTAAGCATACAAAGTTTCCCTACAATTGATAAATTACAATTCAATTTTGCCACCTTGTAAAGAATCAGAATGGAAGGTTCAAGTTCTATAAAAACAAAAAGTAGGAAGCAACAAGGTGAAATTAGCCAGTCCAAAAGTAAGAAACAAAAAATTGAAATGGTCCTAGAATTGAAAACAAAAGGACAAAAACAAAACCAAGACCTCATTGATCAATTTCCTAGTTTAGGGCCAAAAGCTAGAAGGTATGCACAATTAAGGGATGATGTAGAAAGACTAGAAGACAAATGCAAACATATAGGTGATGTGTGGACTCCCACTAGGCGATATGAATTGTTCATGTTTCATTACTGTTGGAGAAATAGATTTGAACTAGTCTGCAACCCTTGGAATTTTAATTTGGGAAAGTTGGTTGTTCCCAATGTCTTTGTGAATGTAGAGCTCATAAAATTTTTGTCCAAACATTGCAACCCAGACCTTAAAACCATATGCAACCTACAAGGAGAACCTAACATACATATATCTAAAACTGTACTTGCTGAAGTTTTCAACCTAGATGATTCATGTGATGAGCTCATAGTGCATGAGGATTTGGAAAATGAGTACTAGAGAATCGATACTACTTACAAAGGATGGAGGTTACCGTTACATAGGCCTAGGAAAGATGGAGACCTAGTTCCACTTGAAGATAGTGATGGGCCTCCCTTTCATGTTGATTTGTTCGAGTCCTATCTAAAACATACTTACTTCTTGGTAAGCCAAATAATGGGAACAAAGGCCTCTGAATTCATGTCTATAGGGCCAATGGTGATTGCTGCAGAAATACAATGCCACAATGCAAGACCTTTTGATTATGCTTCACACATTTCCAGAGGGATAGACTCAGAGCTAATGGCCATCAAGAATGAATCTCCCACAATGCACTTTAAACACTATTCCCTTCTCATGCACATGATATTATACTATGGACAAGAGTTAGGAATGTGGCCAGAGGAATTGAGAATTACACAGTTGGATAAAGAGGATCAACCATTACCAGTGCAATTGTGGACTTCCATTTGGGACAATAGGTTTATCAATTCTAGTTATGTTTACTTTGAAGAGTACTTTTTCAAGACATTGTATAGGTTTTATGATCATCCTTGTGATTATTCATTGATTGATGAAATCAAAAGATTCTTAAGGCCCAATGATTTCAATGGACCACCAACTGTAGGTCATAATTGGGGTGACTGGTATTGTTATATTGATTCCACCATGATCAAAGTTTATGGTTTTGAAGACACACCTTTCCTATTACCAAAAACTATGCCAGATAGGATTGCATATCTAGAGATTGTTAGGAAAATGGACTATTCCAATGTTATGAACTTGAGTGCATATGAAAAATAGTCATTCATGCCTAGTACATTTCATTTTGGAGACTTCACTATCGTGTCAAAAGAAGGATATGATCTCATTTTAGAAAAATTGTCACATTTCAATATGAAGAAGGCTGCACCAAGGAAGGGATTTGATCCCGAAGTCTTTATTGTTTTTGCAAGGAAAAAGTAGAATTTAGGTGGATATGTTCACATACCATATCCCCATGATGATATAATTAGAAACATGGAAGAAAAAGAGGTTGAATTGGAAATTGATAACTATAATAGAGAAATGGAACAGAAGATGAAGGAGATACAGGAAGCAAAAATGTTGTCCTCTAGTAGTGAGGAATCTTCTGATGAAAATGAACCCCAAGGCCAACCTGATAAGATCCCCAAGCTAAGGATTGAAGAATATCAACCTCCAAATAGAGAACATGAAGTAGGGGAATCATCTAATACATATATTAGGCAATTGGCCTATAAGTCCTATCTATGATGATCAATTCATTAAATCTCTTGAATTTAGATCTTTCTTGTACAAACAAAAGGGAAAAACAATAAGGGAATCAATTGCAGACATCACACCTAGAAATGAAGGTTAATTATTGAACACCTTGAAAATGGATGTGGAGAATGAGATGAAGAACATGACTCCAGAGAAAGGAAGAAAGTTATTAAAGGATTGTAGTGTTATGATCTTTCTTGGTTTGGATTTAAATTTTGCTCTTGTTTTTGATAGCTTTTTACATAATAATGGTGCCAAACATAAGCTCAGTCGAGAAGGGGTAACAAAGGTGTACATTGGGTCAAGATATAACCCTGATGAGAACTCTCCTATGATTTGGGCTCTATACCCTCCACATAAAAATTTTGTAATTATTGATACAGAGAAAGCATTTGGTCATGTGATGACATTGAAGGTGGGTGAGACTGATCTTGTGGTCACAACTAATATTGGCATAAATGTAGCCAAATTGAATAAGGCTCAGATTCAAATGATGATCAAGGAATGGGATATGTACAAGTTGAACAATGAAAGAATTCTCAAAGAAAATGATTTCCTGAGAGACATAGTCAAAGAAACATTCAAAGGATCCACTAGAATGTTAACTCAAGTAGAGGGTTCCCAATCAAAGGATAAAAGTGAGAAATCATAGATAAGTAGTCAACAAATACACACTCAAGTAAGTAAGGCCAAATTTGACACACTTTCTACAATATTCCAAAAGAGGCACAATAACCTGATGGTTTGGATGGACAAGTTTTGGGTGACTCACTCCAAAAGTCACAATGCCATTCAAGAACATAAGAGGATAAATGATAGGCTTCAGGAAAAACTCCAAGAGATATAAAAGAGAAACACTTCTTATATTGGAGCCATTACAGCTATTAACGACATGGTAAGGAAACATCAAGACTATTATAAGGAACTCAAGGCAGATTCCAAGGAATTTATTGATGCTTCAAAGGAAGGGGTGCCTGCATTGTTTAGAGATAATGGAGAACTAAAAATTCAGGGTGAATGGATGAAAGAGTGCCAGCTAATACTACAGGGAGCCTTGGAAGTAACTAAGAATGAAGATCCAACATTAGAAGAGTCCTGTGAGCATTTGGAGAGGATGATCATTATGGATATTGCTGTGAGGAATGCTGCAGAGGATGTTGATACACACTTGAGTCAAGAATATTTAGATCATATAACAAAATTTCATTTGTGGCTCATTAGATTTTAATTGTTAATGTTTATTGTTGTTAATTCCAAAAGACACTTATGAAGAGGTATACCCTCTTCAAGATATTGATATATAAGTTGGACATGTGATGATTAAGAAGTAAGAGTGAATAGGGAGAGAATAGATAGATACAAAAGATGAATTTCATAATATATATCATATAGCTTATACCGTAAAGGACCATGATGCACACATGAATTTTGGCAGAAATCAATAGAAGATCTTTGATGTGTGACTTCATATTGGTGTCTATTGTTTGTTGATTTAAGCAATTACCTAGTTGTCTCCACATTGTTATTTCTCTTTAATTTGAATTTGTGTATCCAAGTTGATATTCAATTTCATCAAGACACATTTGTTGTTATTGTGTAATCAAGTTGATTGGCTTCCATTAAAGAATTAAATCCTTTTAATTGATTACAGTAACTTGGGAGTAACACTTGGATCAGTAAGAAGAGTTAGGTAATTGATAAGGTTGTCATACTTTCTCCAACTTGATGTTATCTTGTTATTCAAATTGAGGATATACTTCATTTGTCAATACACATTTTCTATCATTGTGTAATTCTTTTAATTGGTTCCTTCAAGGAAGGATTAAAATCCTTTTAATAAATCACAGTAACCTGATAGGATCAATTGGATCAATAAGTAGAGTCTGCCAGCCACATTCTTTCATGTTTATAATACAAGGTATAAACAAACCTAAGTGCCAAACAATCAGAATTGTAACCAATAATAGTCACTTGTCATAAAACTTTATTGACTCTGCTTACCTAATAAAGCACTGTTCCACTTCACATTTCATTTATACATTACTTATCCACTTTCATATTCTAAATTTCCAATTATCACATTAGGATTAGGAATAGTTAACAGGCCATCATCTATCTCATATTTTATGCCACTATGGATAGATCCTTAAATACAAATAAGTCACACAATCTACTTCATCTATCAAGGTCCACTTGCCTAAGGTCTAGCAGAGCCTGAAGTGTAGGGAATCATCATCCATATAGGTTAACTCCATTCATTGGTTCAAGAACATTGCAAGTCTGATCATAGAGCCTGGCATCCTCTTAGGATTTGTAACCTGCATTTTTTAGATCCAACACCATCATACCACTGGAATTCTTGATATTGCAGGATGCCATGTTTGACCAAAATAGGGAAGGAGATATATCTATAGGCTTCTTTTAGTACATAGTATGTCATCTAGTTAGTTTGGGGGAGATTGAATTCAATGCTTAATTCATTCCAGTCTTTTAAATAACCATCTTTTAAAATATCATCAATGTTGGGAAAATGTGTCTCAACCTTGCAATTATATACGATTTATTGTTGATAAGTGGTGAATGATCATGCAAATACTGTACACTCATAACAAGATATTTTTCACTGACACGTCAAGGTTTTTTCCCACTAACATGTCAAGATTTTTTACTGCTGACGCATCAAGGTTTTTTCCTGCTGACATGTCAAGGTTTTTCTATTAACATGTCAAATGAAAAATGACTCTGGGACTTCCTTTGGGCCTCTACTGAATCACATAGAGGGTTTCACCGTGTCACCTAGGGATTTTGCTATCTTCCTAGAGACTTTGGTGGTCTTGGGCTGCTCTCCACTCAAAGACAATGCACTTCCTTGTGTGTGAAGTGGATTATTTTGGCCCTTACGAGTGATGAGGCCTAGAAAATTCTGCTCAGGCATTGTATTCAATTAGGCTTTCCTACGCACAGACCTGCCTAGAAGGGAATTGGCTTTCAAACCCTTCTGGTCATGGAGGAACCAGTTCAAATTGTGGGGAATTTTGTTGCTAAAAGCATATGGAGAGCTTGGGAGGCAGTTAAACCCTAGCTCCGTTGGGCTGGTTCTGGATTTTGTGATAGGATTTCGCTCAACCAGTAGAATGTTTGGTGGTCTCCTCTTTTTCCTAGCAATGGCCAACCTTTGGAGAAATTTCCTTGGCTTAAGGTGCTCATATTTCATAAGAAAGGTATTTAGACTTTACAACAGATATTTCATAGACCCACAATGCGTATTTTTCCATGGGAATATTTTCGTACCTTGTACATACTTCAAAACCAAGACCGTGCAGCTTATGATGGTCTGGTGAATGCTATTCATGAATAAATGCTTCATAAGGTGGGAATTCATGGGTCCAAGCCCTGGTGGAAGGACTGGAAGTGGTACCCAGACACCCCTTTCAGGAATTACAAGCCTAGGCTTGGTTATAGGTGGCTCTCACCACATTTTTCTATGATTGATGGTCTAAACCAGAGGTGGCTTCTTCAATCTCCCACTCATGTCTAGCATAAAAGATTTTGTTACCACTTGGTATACAAGTGTTGAGCCAAAACTTTCCCACTTTGCTTGGTGTATTCTTTTCCAAGGCTTGCCTATGGGTTCTCAGTTTGTTCACCTGGTGGTTCAGGACCCCCGTTTCCTTTTTTGTCAGAAAGCTAAGTCTTTTAACCATCTCTTTTGGCTTTTCCCCAAAGCCCAACATTTTTGGACTTAGATTCAGGCCTTCTTTTGGCCTTTTTGACTGGAGACCTTCTCCTGGCATATGGTTCTACTGGGAGACTCGCCCAGACTTCCTGCTAAGTATACCCAGCTTTGACACACTTTTAGGGTGGAAATCCTCTTTAATATCTAGAAATACAAAAATGCATGCATATTTTCTCATACTCAAATGGATAAAAATGTTTCTTTATATTCTAAAGCTATTATTTGTTCTAATGTGCTCTTATAGATTCAGGTGCAGGCGAACAAAGTTGCACTTGAAGTTGCTCACCTGCAAGTGCTTTTGGACCATTGGGGCAATGCCCCATGTACTGTTGCTTGGGTACCTGCTTCACCCACCTCCTCTCAAAGTCGGTCGCCCTCTTGGGGCCGGTAGCGGAGTGGTTCTGCGCGCCCCTACTCTTAGCCTCCACTTCGACAGGGATCTTGCCCTCCTTGATGGACCCACTCTCCTCTGCCTCGGGTTGGCTAGGGGTGGCCTTCTGACGATGCTTCAAGGAGCAGCGGAGGCGGTTTCGAGTGGCCCTCTGATGACACTCTAGCCTTTGGATTTGGTTGGCCAGACTCTGGTAAAAATTTTCCGCAACTTGTGCTTGCAATCTCGCCTTGGTGCGAGGAAGATAAATATAAAGATAAAGAAGTTGACGATGGTTGGGGTCCTCCTCCTGACGTCACTCCAGACCCCCTTGATGTATGGGGGAAGAAATTAGATGATAGAGACCCTCCTGGATCTATTAGCACTGCTTTGGCCGCTTAATGGCCTTTTTATGTTATGTTTGTAATCATGGACTTCTGGGCTAGGCCCATGTGATTGGTTGTTTTATTTTGGATTTTTTGGGTGTTGCCCATATGACTCTTGGGGTGTGCCTTCTTACCACCCACCTTTTTTTGTGAATATGTATTTTAATCTTTGATTTAATATAGATTAATGCCTATTCATAAAAAAAATGACCTTGTAAAACCCTAATTCTAGAAGGTTCCAAAAAGTTTGTTATAAGTGGGTGGGATGTATGTAGACGGGGGTGTATTCTGAGAGTCTGATAGTGATTGTGGTGTCTCTTGATCTCTAGTGGTGATACTCTTGTGAGAATATTTATTTGCAAGTATATTGTAATCTTCTAATTTCTGAATAATATATTAGGTGAATTTTGGAGTGTGTGATTTTTCTCCTGAAAGGGTTTTCCCCACGTAAATCATTGTGTTGTCGTATGCATGATACTTGTGTTTATTTCTATTTAAATTTTTGTAACTGTTAAAGATTTGTAATTTTTTTGAATTATTCTCCTCTCAAGGTTAGTGTAGGAAGTTGTTCCTCTACCTTAGCTTCCTTACAATCAAAACACCTAATTCCTTTTTGTGCCCAACTTTTGGTTAAGCAGCCTTGAATTAAGGCTAGGGGCCTATCTTTATGTTTCAAGTTCCACCATATGGATCTGTGTCTCATGATAGTGTTGTTACCATTCTTGATGTATTGGTGGTTACTCAGATTCTTTTTAACAATCTCCCAAGCCTTCCATAAAGTTTTGAAGACATTGGAACCTATATGGGATATAGGGAAGGTACTACTAAGAATATCATTGGACGAGAGAAGCTTCCATGTTTTGCATTGTTTTAGAAATGTAGTTGAGATATTATGTCGAATGAGGATCTTCTAGGGTTCCTCCCCTTCCAGGGATCCTATTATCCACTTGGAGGCTAGTGCAATTCCTTACAACCTTAAGTCTTTTAGACCAATACCACCACTAGTTTTGGCAATGGAGCACCATTCCCACTTCACTACATGTCTTTTTCTGTTACCTTTGCCATCTGACCACAAGAACTTTCTAATTATTTTTTGAATTTCATTGATTTGGAATGAGTTAAAGAACCACACCAAGGAAAAGTAAATGGAGTAAGAGGATAATATCTTTTGGCACACTTGGAGCCTTCCCACCATTGAAAGGTATTGTCTATTCCATTTGTCAATTTTCCTTTCAATCTTCTCTCTTAGCCACAACCACATTTCCTTCAGGTTTGGTCTTATGGAAAATGGAATGCCTAGATACCTTACCAGTTTTTTGGGTCCACCCCACTAAAAATCATGCTTCCTTAACCACCTTGGGGGGTATCCTTGCACCCCAAGAGGAAGGATTTAGCCAGTGCAATTTTGGTCCTTGATGCGTGATAGAAAACACTGAGTTTATCCATGAGTTTTTCCATATTCTCTTCCTCCAAGTTACTGAATATTGGTGAGTTCCTTCTTGTATGGTAGAGTGATACCCTTAACTATAGGAGATGTAGCATTGTATCTCTGTATATAGTGTAGTGCATCAAAGGAAATAATGAAGAGGCCCAAGGCAAGGGGGATTCCCTACCTTATTGATCATCCCAAAGTAAATTCCTCTGTGAGGGTTCCATTCACATATACCTGAGCAATTGCATCTTGGAAGAGTGTTTTGACCATGTGGCAAAAGGAACCTAGGAATCTGAAGGCCTCTAGCACCATTAATACAAACAAACATTGAATTATGTCATATGACTTCTTGAAGTCAAGAAGTAACATTGCAACCTCTTGATTTCTCTGCTTGGCCCATTCCATAGCTTCCCAACTAGTAATAAGATTTTCTAAAATCTATCTTCCCTTGATAAACCCTGTTTGGGTGCTATTAATGAAGGAAGGTAAGATACTTTCCAATCTATATGCTAGTAGTTTTTCCAAGATCTTGTAGGAGACATTCATAAGAGTGATCAACCTCCAATTCTTCACTAGGGTCCTATACCCTTCTTTTGGTATCAACTTGATAACTCCCTTATTTTTATTTCTGCCTGGAGAGCCTTTCTCTAGGGCTTCATTATACACCCAATATAGGTCTTCACTGATCCACTCTATGAAGGTCTTATAAAATTCAGCTGGTAGTCCATCTGCTCCTACAGATTTATCATTTTATAGAGCCAAGATAACTCTTCTTATTTCTTCCTTTGAGACATGTCTTCCTAGTTCTATTGCTTCTTCATCCTTGATTCTCCTTGGAATAATCTATCTTATGTGATCTTTGGCCTTAACACAGGTTCCATTGCCTCCTTTAGAGGTAAAGAGACCCTTATAGAATTGGAAAAATTATTTCCTTATATCCCCTTGGTTAGTTAGGATTGTTCCATCTACCTGGATTTGATCAATCTTCTCTCTTGCTTGTTTCTCCTTGATATACCTAAAGAAGAATTTTGATCCCTTATCGCCATTTTCCAGTCAGTTCATCTTGGCTCTAGTTCTTAAGCCTTTGACCTTGATAGCTTGGATTCTTCTTAAGGAATTATTGGTCTTGGTTAGGCTATTAGTCAAGTCTTTGTCTTGCAGATTATTTTGAAGCATGGACTCAACTAGAAATTCATCTTGGAGGATCCCCTCCTCTCGCCTTCTATCCATGGCCCTTTTCTTTCCTATTGTATGGAAGAGGGTCCTCCATCCTTTCACATTTAAGATCCATATGTCTATAGGGGAGAGGCCTTTGTGTATCTATTTGTTGATTTCCCTGAGGGATTCAATAACATTTCTACATTCCTTGTTTTTAAGAAGGTTGGTATTGAGGGTGAAGGCATCCCCATTCTCTTTTACCTTTTCTAGTCCTTCTTTAAGGAAATTTTTTTACCTTGATGGGATGATGGTCTGAGAGGGTATATGGGTTTACGTCAACATTGTATCCTTCCTTCACTGGCACCATAGAGAAGAAATCTGTGTTCATGTAGAACCTGTCAAGTCTAGAGTAGATTCTTTTCCCTCCCTTATAAGCATTGCACCATGTAAATCAAATTCTGGAGTAGTACTTTTTCTGTCCCCCAATGGGATCCTCTATATTCAGCTTCATTTTCATCCTTTTCCAGTAGAATCTTTCATTTCCTTTCTTTGGGCTAGGAATCTCTCCACAATATGCTTCCTATCTGGGGATTCTAGGCCCCTCACATTCCAACATATAAAGTTGATGTTCATGATGCATGATCAATGGAGGGGGGCTCTTTGTCAAGATTGAAGTTATCAAAGCATTTTGGAAATTTTCCTTCTATCTCTATTCTTTTGGTAGTGGGTATTGTGATGAATCCACTATTATTTTTCCTTTTTTCCTTTGCTAGGTGGATACTATCTTTGTTCAGGGTTTTGTTGGTTCTCCCTCCCCTTTTCTTTCTGTATCTCCTTTTTTTTTATCATTACATCCATGGGTATCTCCTCACCTACCATGGTATCCTTCGCAGAATACTCTCCTATATCCTCTGCAGATTCCATGCCTGATTGAGAGATCAAACCATCTGAGGTAACCAATTCATCAAGAATGTTAAGAGAAACTTATGTATGTTGGGGGACTCTTATAGCATCCACCCTTTCATTTCCATTCATTAGGTAGATAGTATCAAGGGGGTTTGGTGCCTCTACACCATTTCCATTATCTTCTGTTCATTCCTTATTCCTAATCATCAAGGGCTGGGAGTTGGGACCTAGATTTTGTCTTTCAAATTCACATATATTTTTTTGACGTGCGAGAGTGTCTCTTGTTATTTATTGTTTAGTTTATTCCTGTCTCCCTCTTGGTTAGGATCATCACTATTGGTTCTACCTTCTTTTTTAAAGTATTTGGAATTGAAGGTATATATTTCCTTCTTTGATTCCTCCCTACTCTAGTTTGCACTTCCCTCTTTCTCTCTTTGAGTGATGTTTTGTTTGATTTTTTCTATTGGAAGCTGTTGGGCATTTAATTTCCCATTTTTTTCATTTTCCATTGCTCCTTGGGAGCATAATGTATTATTTCTATAGGATATTTCATTACTATTATTTTGATAGGGGGTTTCAATCCCCAAGGTTCCCTCTTGGGGTATTTTTTTCCCAATTCTTCCATTAGCATTTTCAGCTGATTGGTGACTCTTTCTAAGCCATCCCTATCTATAGTTTGGTTTTCTACCTCTTTACTAGGTCATCCATGACACACAACCTTCCCACCCTCAACAGATTCAGGGATCGGGGGTGTGTCCTTGTCATTTCCTCCCTAGCTAGGCCCATCCTTGTTAATTTACTCTAAATTATTCACAAGTGTCATGTTTTCCATAAGATTTGTCTTAAGGGGGGAGGGAGTATTATTTTTCTCTCCTTTGCTTGGGGTGGAGCCATTGTTTCTCTTTTTGATGAAAGGGTAGTTTCTTCTAATATGGCTTTCCATTCGACATAAATAGAAAACATTAGGCCCCCCTAGGGTTTCAATATTACAAGTGAATGTGTCATTCCTAACCCTAATTTCTATAATTTTAGGGTGGTCAAACCTCGGGTATAGCGAGACCAAGGACCTCACATCTGAATGTGAAAGTCAAGACTTGGTGTCCTCCATTCTAATAATGTTTCCATAGGGCTCTAAGAGGAGCGGTATGAATTTATAAAGTCTAGGGGAAACATGTTTTATCACAAGCCATCTTGGATTGGAGAGCGCCAATACCTCTTTGTCTAGGGCATCTGAGAGCCACACAAGGGCTTGAAAGATTGTTTTACCCACATTCCAAAATTTCTTTAGAATTTCTTCCCAAGCCTTATGAGTTTTAAAGAAAACAACAAACATCCCCTTTTGAACCATTTTGAAAAAATAGTAGTGTAGCCCTAATTTTTTTCCCAAACATTATGAAACCACTCATCCATATATTTTCTTTCCAGAACCTTAGCGGTGTCTGTGGCTGTAAAGAAAATTATAGTTTTTTGCAACCTAGAATCTTTAAAAAGAATGATATTATCAAGAATTTCATTTGGAATTAGCACTGCTTTTTTGGGGGAAGTCACAAATTTCTTACCTTGATCTTCCCCTCCCGATCTTTTTCCATCCTCCACACCTTTGAACATGAACTTGGACCCTTGCGGCATATGGTTTCTTTCACCTACAACAATATCTCTGAAATATTTTGGGTTTCCCTTTCCCATTGTTTCAAATGTATTTAACATTCTTGTGTTAATATATCAACATGGGATTGACTACAACTACATATTAATCCTTCAAGTTTTTCACATCCTTGAGAAACTCCTTTGCTCATAAAATAAAAACCTTACACTTTATGTAAAATCATCATCAACCTTTATGGGAAGTAACTTTAACTTCTTCCTATTCTTCCTAATGTTGAAGTTGTTCTTTCCCTATAATATATTGTGTTTATTGATGAGTATAACTAATTTCAACTAAATGTGGTGTAGCTAAGGCTCACACGAAACTTGACAAATACATTATCCACTAATCAAGTTGTATTTTGGTTTATGTTGCTACTTTATTTATATGTCAACCCAATGAAATATATTTTTTCATGGTGTCAATATTATATATGATATTAGGCTCCCAAGGGATTAAAATTCCAATTTGTGTGTAGGGAAAATAAACAAGGCTTATAAAATAAGAAAGTAAATGATGTTACCCAAAAAGGAAATACATTATATAGTTGGAATGTTATTTAAAGGAAACTAGGAATTATACACTAGGTTTTGCACACTGATGTACATTATACAAGTTAAATGTTATAGGTTAATGAAAATGTTGTAGGTTAGTAGACTTCACTAAGTTACTACAAAAATATGCTAGAACTAAAAATACAAGAATCTATGCTAACAAGGATAGAGGCCCAATTGTAGTACACCTCAAGTGGGATCTTTCTTAGGTAAAATTGCACCTTCATCTCTTCCTTTGAACATACAATTAACTAGATCATAATGCTTATAATAGTCATTAAAAAATGATTATGAAATAAATTATAAAACAAAATACTCAATCTTCTATAAACTTGACATAATCTATTACATATTCTTAAATCTACTAACTAATGTATATTCTAGATTGACTTGTTATATCTCTATTTCTATTATTATTGTTCTTAACATTCTATACATCTATTATCTTTATTTTGTTATATAACTAATACTAAATCTATCTAATCACTGTCGATCATAGAAGAGGACACATTATTTTCTAAATAACAATAAGATTAGGAAACTTAATCTTAGGTGGGTAGGAAGAATATTCCCATTAGGAAAATACATCATGTTCATAATAAGATTATTTTTGAGGAAAATAAAGATGAGTGGATTGAGTTATTCAATTATGTGCAAACTCAATATGTCATGTTGAAGATTCAATTCTCTACCACTTATTCAAGGACTCTTCTTTTACTACAAGTGTGCTATATCCCCGACTTCATGAATAATGCTATCATGACTGCATGGAAAAAAATTTCATGGCTACAAGTATGCTATTTACATGATTATAGGAATGCTATAGACATGGTTGTAGGCATGTGACAACCATGGTTGTAGCTTGTATACCTTACTGTTGCAAGTGGTGGTTGAACACTAAAATCTCTTTTGTTACACTTCAATTCCTCATGAGCATGCCAGTTATCATAACTAAGATATAAAATGCTATATTATTCTAAAAAACTTTAATACATAACCATCCAATTAAACAATATACATTTAAATTATCTTTTATCAAAGTATTAATTAAAAATTTTATATAAAGGATGAAAAATGTAATGCCCCAACCTACACAATCAAGAAATTAGCTAAGGGAACTTTTTTATTTAAAGAACAAAAAATAATTTCATCGACGATTAAGATAAAATAATGACATAGCACACGGCATGCTAATGTGCATACAACTAGTGTGTCAAGCACAATGGCACAAAAGACAAGATAAGGATGTTGTGGTGATGTTCTATGTCATGCAAAAAATGATATAAATAACACTTAAAAGGCATCACCATTACTCCAAACAATGTTGCATAGGAAGAATAATTACAAACCTTGTGAGATAGCAATCACAATGAACTTACTAGAGAATGGAGCTACACCATGATCTATCAATTTGGTCCTAATCTATGATTAAATTCCCTTGTGGGAACAATACAAGGATAGGATGAGGGAGTCATCTACCTTGAACCTGCATCTTAAAAACACTCAATGAAACTCACCATACTAAGGGAAACCTATACAAGAATTAGGAAAACTAGGATATTTCCTACACATGGAGTAGGATGAGGGAAACAACTACTTCGAATCCACTCAATAACCACAAAATAACACCCAAACATAAGATAAAAAGCTTCACAAGAGGTTTATTTACTAGGAAGTACAAGCCCTCCATTGATTATAATAGAAATTGGTCATTTTCATGGAAATGTACTCTTCCTAATGAAAAAGCAAGAATATATCCCTATTAGGGAAAACTGTCAACCAAGTGTTGAATGGAAAGATTCAAATAATACAACGGAACAACGTTCATAAACTATTTTTCTCCAAAAAATGATTAGAAATATATGTTATTCCAATGAACATAGGACAATAGTGTGCTAATAGGACATTGACACATAGGAAGGACTCCAACATACTATGATTTAGTCCCAAAAATGTGTTGTAGTCTTGACCTAGCATTGTAGTCTAGGAAAATGTTAGTGTATAGAGGTAGAGGTTGAACAAAAGGTTGTTCTAGGACCCTCACTTAGGACCTCATCCCAGACACTCAACTAGGTTTCTCTAATATAGGAAACACCTACAATAATTAGAAATATAAGGTGGATTACTAGGACATCGTCGTCAATCTCATAGTTCACCTAATATTTGAAATATATGTAAATGGAAGAGACAATTCCCAAAGTGAGAGCATATCAACAAGATATTATAAAGAAAATAAAAGGATATGAGAGAGGAAGGGAAATTCTCATAACACACCCTACTCACCCCTCCTTCCCAAGGAGCCAAAATGACATCACCACCCTATGACAGTTCACAAGCACAAACATAATTGTTGTGGAAATATTCTATCCAACATTCCAAGGATACCAAAAATGACCCTTTACTAACATCTTTATTTCATTTTATGTCCAAAATAAAGATGCTTTAAAATTCATTTTACCAACTTCCACATAGTCAAATATGGTTAAAGCATTAAAAAATGGTATTTCCCATTCAACACCAATGTTGACATGTGTTAAAATAAACAATAGCATCCTTGCCACCTATGTGAGTGAAATATGATCCAACTATAAGAATATATTAACATCATTTAAATTATTAAATAACCTGAAGCTAACATAATCAATTATCATGATTTCAACTTTCTATACATACCAACACCCTTACAAAATGAGGTGTAGCATAATAAAATATGAAATCCATAAATTATTACATTTAAAGGGTCTCATCCTAAACATGGATGGATCATAACACACATCACAAATTTATAAAAAATATTATCATCATCATCATCATTATTGCAATAATCGCAAGTGTAAGAGTTGAAGATTATCTCTATACCCAAGACCACCTACAAAAAAAATAGATTCCTTCCACAAGAGGTATGGAAGAATATGAGCTTGCTTGATATTAAGACCTATCAAAATGATGATGAGGTATGAAGTATGTTACATATGCATACAATGAACTTGCTTATATAGGCAAGGTGAGGAATATGATTGAACATGATTGTGATGTGTCTTAATCCTATGACATGTAACAACTAACAACCTAACAACCTAGGAATCAAGCATTGAAATCTAGAAAGATAAGATCTAGACATGCCAACTAATACTTCTAGAAAAAATTATATCCTAAGTAAAATTAAATTTTGAATAAGTCCCCTAAGTCCCTAGCAAGGTAAATTACTAGGTACAAGACATATCGTCACACCAACACCCCTCATAAGTATAACTTAGGGAGAATATTATTATGAAAATGATGCAAAAAAAATGCAAAGATAGGTCTCAAATACAAGGCCTTTTGGTATGTGGCAACTGATCATGGTATAATGTACACTCTTCATGTATCCTTACTGGGGTCCGAGGTCGGGCCGAGCCTCGAGTGGGGGTTCGGGGCCGACAACCCCCGAGAAATTTTGTTTCCCTATTTTTTCACTTCATCACCAAAAAAGGGAAAAAACCAAATTTGGTAGGGGTTCGGGGGTGGTAGCCCCCAAGTTATTTTTTTCCTATTTTTTTGCTTCTTCATCGAAAAAGGAAAAAAATTGACTTTGTAGAACCCTAATTTTGGAAGCTTCTGAAAATCTTGTTATAAGCGGTTGGGATGGGGGTTGCAGTAGTACATTTATCACAAGATTGTAATATGTTTTGCACTGGATAATAAAATCATTGGATGGATGTGGTTCTGTGGATGTAGCCCATATTGGGTGAACCACGTTAAATTCTCTCTGTTGTCTTGTTTTTGCTATAATTTTTTGTGTGTTTTATTTCTCTGTTTTATTGATCAAATCTGCATTTAATTGTTAGATAGATGCCTTCTAACCCTAACAAGGCCATTTTAGGTACACATTTACAAATGCAAATTCAATCTCTTGCAAACAAAGAAAATGAGAAAACCCAATGGGACAAAACTCCTCCCCAAAAGAGATAAAAGAAATAATCAAGTGATGAAAGATGGAGGACTCCATGGTATACCATCCATCACATATATACATTAAAAATGAACCCCCATAAGAGGGAAATAGAGAGACTATGTATCCCCCCCACAATGTATAATCTCTTGTGAAAATGGTAAGTACATGAAGACAAAATATAATCCAATATCGACAAACTTGTCTCCCTTTTGGAAGAAACAAAACCAAGTACAAATACAAGAATTCTTCCTATTCCAAATAGTAATTGAAATAAAGAAGCATAAATATGCATAATTATGCCTCTGAAATATGCTCATGTGTCTCCTTGTCCTAGGTAGATGAAGATGCCACTATCAAATCAGGTACATGCCTAATCAAAGGAGAAGGTGACAAACTAGGACTATGTGAAAACTAATGTTGAACAAGACCCAAAGAAAGAGATAGTTTGAAAATAATTGTACAATTACCATCATCAAAGAGGAGAGATAACCCCTCAAATGTGTCCAAATTTGAAATGTGAGACTCCACAAACAAGGATGCAATGTTTGTGCAATGTCGAAAAAAGGATCCTTTGACATTTTTCGCACTTGTTTGGGTCCTCCTTATGGATTTTGGCTTAATGTTCCCTTGATTTAGTGTTGTAATGTGGATAAAACATTCACATTAGGTCTTGGGCCCTTCTGAACTAATAGAATTTAATGGTGCCTTGCAAAAGTGTTGTGAAGTGTTGTAACACACTTTCATGCATTTCTAGGTCTTTATCAATTAACTAAGCATAATAAGCATAATTTTAACCATAATTAATCTTAATCTTTCCTTATTTGGAGTGTTGTAAAGTGTTGTAACACACTTTCACATTCCCCTAGGCTTTTCATTAACAATTTGAATTTCTTATGCTTTAATTGGCCCTATTTTGCATCCACAAGCCTCATTTATTGCATCTTTTTGAGGATAATACTGACACCAATTAGTAACCAATCATAATTCAGGTGTTTTTGGCTTGTGTGGCCCACATTTAGTGATCTAGGACACTTCCCCCAGTTGTGGCGAATAAGTCCCACCTAGATTTTTGGGTCCCAAACCTATTTTTACACCTTTCTAAGCACTTTTTTTTCTTGGTCCCATACATTATGCCAGATTGGACTCATTCGCCACTTGTGGAAAATGAGTCCCATGTAACCAAAATTCAAATTTAAATCAAACTTCTGGTGGTATTTTATTCTCCTAGATCTGATGTCGACTTGTAGTGTTGCAATTTTGAGAATTCTTGCATAATTAAGTATAAATACAAGGTTCTTTCACTCATTTTCACCCAAGCATTCAAGAGATCACCTAAGAATTTTGTGAGAACATTCTTAATAGAAATTTGAGTTCACAAGAGCATTCAAGTGTCTTCAAGAGCATTTAAGGGAAAAATTATTCATCAATTGTTACAGCAATTCAAGATCCATCATCATGACAAGGTTCTAATTGCATTATTTCATGTTCATGTTTCATTATCTTATTTCATTATTTTGGTTTAATTACCTAAAACGGGTTTGACCAAGGAAAACCCTCATTCCCTAACAATCAACACGTTTTTCCCTCTTTAATGTGTGATTGTAGGTTTGTAGATTGAAGAAAAGTGGATTTGAAGCCTTCAAAAGCACCCAAATGACAAAGTTGTGAATGTTGTCAAAGTTGTCATGAAAAGTTGTCAAGACTCCCGAAAACTCAGATCTAGGGTAAAATATCCATCCAATTTTCATGAAACTAGTGGGAAAGTGCTTATTCTATCCATCATCAGAGGCTTGCAAAGTTTCAACTCAAGATTCTGCTCCTGGGACACTTTGCGACAAAATGAGACTCATTCCCCAATTGTGGTGAATGAATCCCACTGTATGATTTTTTTAGAGATCTTTGCAGATTTGGATACCCATTTGGCTAAAACTTCATCCTGTGCAGAAACCTAGATCTGGGACTAATTTTCCCAGGATGGTGAATGAGTTCCACAGGCTTAAAAATCAACATTTTTTAGAATTTCAAAGCTTTTTTAGTCTCTTCAAGGTTTCCATGTGCACACCATTCACATCTTTACTTTCTTGTTCTACTATATTTACATTTCTAGAGCAATTTTTAGGTCATCTAGCATTTGTTTGCATATCACATTTTGTTTTCCAACTCTTCATCTTTTCCAAGTTTACAGTTGGTGGTGAACCCTCATTAGTTATCATTTCCCTAGAACCTTCCCTTTATCAGATTTCAATCTCCTTTGCATTGAAATCTCAAGGGTTTGTTCTTGAGTGAAAGGTTGAAAAATTGGAGGGTCTTTCTCCTTTTAGGTCCAAAACCCTAGAAGTGAAAGAAATCACCTCTCCACGATTTTTCTTCATTTCATTTTGGTGAACCCACATTTAGAATACCTTCTTTTCTGGTTTGGATTCCATCATCATCCTAGAATTATTTTGCATTAACATTACATTGCATTTTGCATTAGTTAATTGGCATTCTATGGTTTCATATTTTTGCATTAGTGAAGGTGCATATAGGTTGCATTTTTGCACATCAAATCATTAAAAATCATATAAAATCTGCATTTTCATTTAGTCTTCAGGTCATACAAACTAAGAAGCATCAAAATCAATTGAAAATTTCTGAAAATTTTGAAAAAAACCCTAACTGGGACTCATTCGCCACCTTGCATGAATCGGTCCCAGTCCAAATTTTAAACTTCCTTTAACAGCATTAAAAACCTCATTTATGTGATTCCTAAGCCTCCTAGTAACATATACTATAAGTCTGGAAAGTTTTAGTAACATCTATTTTATGCATCTAGGTCAAAAACATCAATTTAGGGTAGTCATTTTTCAAATCATTTCAATAGCAAGCATCATTAGATCTGATAATGTTCACATTTTTGAAACTTTGCATCATAGGTATAAAAACATTTTTCACTTTTGCATATACAATATTTACATTCATAAAACTTTGCATAAGTTTGGTAAAAGTGCTTTTCATTTTGGGATATACATTGTTTGCATTCTTAAAGTTTTGCATACATTGGATAAAAGTGTTTTGCATCTTTGGATAGAAATTGTTTACATTGTTGAAACATTGCATGAAATGGTTACAAGTGCTTTTCATATTTGTTCAAACAATGTTAGTGTCTTACATGTCTAGTAATGCTAAGAAGCAATCCCCTCCCTATGAGAGTGTTTTAGTGAAAGAGAATACAACCTTGGACATTCCTAACGATCATATTTGTTCTTCTCCTAATATCTCTCCTATTGGCGAAGAAGATATTTTGGTGTTGAAAGAACCTATCAATGAGATTTTTGAGAATCCTAGTTGTTTCTCTCCTCTTACCTCTTTTGGTGGAAAAGACATTGATGAACAAGACAACACAACCATAGGTAATCATGACAGTAACATTTTTTCTTCTCCTAGTATCTCTCCTAGTTGTGAAGAAGATACATTGATATTAGAAAACACAATCGATGAAGGTCATGAGAATCTTAGTTGTCACCCTTCTCCTAGAGAAACCTTTATTGAGCAAGGAAATTCAACCATTGATCATTCCCCTTCTTGCGATGAAGTCATTTTGGAAGAACCAATCCTTGAATGTCAAGAACATTTGGTTTGTAGTTCTCCTAACAAGTCTCCTCCTAGGGAGAATATCATGGTGCAAGAAAATGTGAACATTGGAACATGTCTTTCAAACACTAAACCTTCCTTAGGTGAAGATAATGAAGTGACATTAGACTCCTCTTCACTAAGATATCATGAAAATAAGCATATGATTGTCGAGGTTATGATGACACAAATTGGATCTTCTTTAATTAGTGAGCTTCCTAAGTCACCTCCCATTAGTGAATCACATAAGAAAGTAAAAGGTTTCTTGAAATCCATGATGCAATCTAATCATAATAGTTTTTTGCAGCAACTGAGTTGTAACTTAGTTGCTCAAACATGTAGGCAACCAAAAATCATTCCCACTTCATTACCTTTTCCTCAACATAGTGTGCCTAGTGTTGAAGACCTTAAAAAGACCCCTACTAATATATCTGTATGGAAACTTATTCAACTATCACCTACATACAAGTGTCTATTTCAAGAAATGTTGCAAATAAAGCAAGAGGAGATCCAATCTTACATAAAACCAAATAATGTAACATCCTCCTCTCATCCCATGCAATTCACCTAGTCAGAAATCACATTCCCTAAACATGAATTACCCTCACTTGAGATTCAAATATAGAATGACCCCTTGATGATAAAGGTGATCATTAATGAAACTTTAGTTAGGCACACTCTCATAGACAATGGATTAGAAATTAATGTTTGTAGCATGGACCTCCTAAATAAAATTGGCATGGAAAAAAATCTCATTCAACTTAATGATGTTCATATTCGTGGCTTTGACAATGTTAATAGGCAACCACTAGGGATGATCACATTACCTATTGAGGTCGTACTTGTAGTGTTTCCTACCTCTATCCATATCATGCAAGGACCCCTTCCATATAATCTTCTCCTAGGGGGACCATGGATTCATGCTATGAAAGGAATCACATCTACCCTTCACTGTGTAATGAAATTTGAATACACCAACAAGATATACACGGTTGATGTAGATGAACAAAGCTATGAATCAAATGATCACAACATTTCCAACTCCCCTAATACTTTCATTCCTAGATCAAAATTTGAACCTATACAAGTTGATGCTAATCCTTCACCTACAACAAAACTCTTTAGTGATAATTGGGGGTCGTTAGATTTTACGCCTCGTTTCAATAAAATTTCCAAAATCTCACCCTCATGGTCCAAAGAGTCATATACAAACAATTCATTTTCAAATGAAAGTTTTGGTAATGATTGGGGTTTCACACCTTCCTTTAGGGGAGAGTGCAAAATATCACAATCTAAACCAAAACAACCTTGTGTTTTATTCGCTCAACTTATTTCTACAACATTACCCCATGGTGGTGATGAGGGCTATTTAACTCCCATCCCTCATGAAGGAATGACACATAACTTTAAAAAGGATTTGTGTTCTCATGAAGAAGTTGATCCTTCTCAGAAGCATAAACCCCTTTCATCTGGCTTGGAATATTGTTATGGTATCGACTACAATCTCCCTCTTTCACATGGATACAATGAACACATGAAGCAAACTGACATATCATACTCTTTCAAGAAATATCTAGGGTTACCTCCCTTATCTCCATCTAAAGCCTTATCATTTAGTGTGTGTATGACACCTTGCACAACTAAAGGAACACCTACTACTATTGATCAGGAAAATATCTTGTCAAGACTCCTCCAGGATGGCTTGATATCTCTCCCTCCAAAAACATGAAAGAAATTCTACTACAAAAGCTCATTTTGCACATATCACAAAGTTCATGGTCATTCCACTAATGAATGTAAGGCTTTAAACAACCAAATTCAACATCTTCAGGAGTGTGGTGCTCTTGTGTTGAAGCACCTAATTCCTCTAATTGATACTTACTCTCATCCTATTTGACTCATCCTTGTCCTGCACTAAGTGGGGGCAAGGGGTTAGTTAGCCTTGTCCTTGTATGTCACTTGTCGTTGCCTCTTTCGACTAGTTAACCTCCTTTCATGTAGATATAAGAGCAAGCTTGGGATGTGGAAGACATTCCTTAAGTTGGTTTGCATGTGACACACTATCTTATTCAGGACGTAACTTATCGGAAACATATGACTTGCCATAGGGCTTTCTGAATAAGCTCTCATCTCTTCTACTTTAAAGAAATTGCTCACAACAATGGTGTTAGCGACCACTTTAAAGTGGGGGCATACATCGACACTCATCATGTTCATTACACAATTTTCTTTCTTCTTGAGATGTGTCCTTTTCGTGCTGGTGTCATTGGGCTTGATTTCCTCCAAGAGAGTGATATTTCTTCAATTTGTCCTCTCTTGGAAACATTAGGAACAATGTTCCCTAAGAAGAGACCTTGCATGAACTAGGAAAAATCCATTTGAACATACCTTACACTCTTTTGGCATTTACAACAATTTTTATATGGCCACCTTGCATAACACAGCTTGCATGCGTGTGGAGCCATCTTGTTTGCTCATGAGCTCCAAGCATACGAAGTTTTTCTTGCCTCATGAAGCTCAAAAATCATTTTTGTGTGGTGCCTTATTAAAGTTATCAAGAGGTATGACTTTGGTATGGTTGAGTGGGAAGCCCAATCTGAGGCATGAATTTCCCCATAGCCACTTGTGTGTGTGTGTGTGTGAGTGCATACCAACCATGAGTGTATGTTTCTCACCTTTTAGGACTTCTCACCCGATGGACAGCTAGGAGTTTCATCGCCTCAGAGTGAGTATGCATTTTTTGGAAAAACAACCTAGATTTGATCCAAATCGTGTTGGAAAAATGGTTGAAACTTGATCCACCCTTTTTATTTTTACTTGTTCTTTTTTTCTCTCTTTTGGTCATTGACATTGCATGATTGTGTATCTTGATGTTGCATATCATACACCTTGTGCGTGTCCTTTTGTGCTTATGTCAGTTTGACTTAGGATATTGGATCTTGGGGGCTTGACCACTTCCTCGATCTTTTTTTATCCTAGACCATCCACATTGGCACAATTGGACCCCTCTTGAATGTCTACTTTAGTGTAAGTTTGAAGCAAGTTCATCCTCTCACTAAAGTGGGAGCTAAATGTAGTGTCGAAAAAAGGATCCTTTGACACTTTTCGTATTCGTTTGGGTCCTCCTTGTGGATTTTGGCTTAATGTTGCCTTGATTTAGTGTTGTAATGTGGATAACACATTCAAATTAGGTCTTGGGCCCTTGTGAACTAATAGAATTTAACGGTGCCTTGCAAAAGTGTTGTGAAGTGTTATAACACACTTTCACGCTTTTCTAGGGCTTTATCCATTAACTAAACATAATAAGCATAATTTTAACCATAATTAATCTTAATCTTGCCTTATTTGGAGTGTTGTAAAGTGTTGTAACACACTTTCACATTCCCCTAGGCTTGTCATTAACAATTTGGATTTCTTATGCTTTAATTGGCCCTATTTTGCATCCACAAGCCTCATTTATTACATATTTTTTAGGATAATCCCGACACCAATCAGTAACCAATCATAATTCAGGTGTTTCTGGCTTGTGTGGCCCACATTTAGTGATCTGGGACACTTCCCCTAGTTGTGGCGAATGATTCCCACCTATATTTTTGGGTCCCAAACCTGTTTTTACACCTTTCTAAGCACTTTTCATTCTTGGTCACATACATTATGCCAGATGGGACTCATTCGCCACTTGTGGTGCATGAGTCCCATGTGACCAAAATTCAAATTTAAATCAAATTTCTGATGGTATTTTATTCTCCTAGTTCTAATGTCGGCTTGTAGTGTTGTAATTTAAGGAATTCTTGCATAATTAAGTATAAATACAAGGTTCTTTCACTCATTTTCACCCAAGAATTCAAGAGATCACTTAAGAATTTTGTGAGAACATTCTCAATAGAAAGTTGAGTTCACAAGAGAATTCAAGTGTCTTCAAGAGCATTTAAGGGCAAAATTATTCATCAATTGTTGCAGCAATTCAAGATCCATCATCATGACAAGGTTTTAATTGCATTATTTCATGTTCATTCTTCATTATCTTATTACATCATTTTGGTTTAATTACCTAAAAGGATTTTTACCAAGGAAAACCCCCATTCCATAACAATCAACAAGTTCTTCCCTCTTTAATGTGTGATTACAGGTTTGTAGATTGAAGAAAAGTGGATTTGAAGCCTTCAAAAGCACCAAAATGACAAAGTTGCGAATGTTGTCAAAGTTGTCATGAAAAGTTTTCAAGACTCACGAAAACTCAAATCTTTGCAGATTTGGATACCCATTTGGCTAAAACTCCATCCTATGCAGAGACCTAGATCTGGGACTGATTCGTCTAGAATGGTAAATGAGTCCCACCAGGCTTAAAATTCAACATTTTCATAATTTTAGAGCTTTTTCAATCTCTTCAAGGTTTCCAAGTGCACACCATTCACATCTTTACTTTCCTGTTATGCTTTATTTATATTTCTAGAGCATTTTTTAGGTCATCTAGCATTTGTTTGGATATCACACTGTGTTTTCCAACTCTTCGTCTTTTCCAAGTTTACACTTGGTGGTGAACCCTCATTAGTTATCATTTCCCTAGAACCTTCCCTTTCTCAAGTTTCAATCTTCTTTGCATTGAAATCTAAAGGGTCTGTTCTTGAGTGAAAGGTTGAAAAATTGGAGGGTCTTTCTCCTTTTAGGTCCAAAACCCTAGAAGTGAAAGAAAGCACCTCTCCACCATTTTTCTTCATTTCAGTTTGATAAATAGGAATCCCAATTAGGAAGATAATGAGATACTTGTTGCAATGAATAATTAGAAGTTCTTAATGAATCACCAACAAAAATGAATGGTCCTATTGAACAAGAATGATGGGAGCCTCAATCAATGACTTTACACAGGGAATCAATGAAGGTGAAGGTACACGAAGTGTCTTTTAAGGAGAAGGAGCATATGAAGAAACCTAATCTTCAACTCTTACATGGTATCAAAGCAAAGCCTTTCAAAACCCTTCTCAAGTCTAAGGGTTGAGATATTTCTAGTGAGAGATCTAGGTTATTTTTAGTAAGGTTGAGTATTCTCTTCCCTTGCATCATATGGTGAATCTAAGAATCTAAGAAAAAACTTGAAAAAATACTAGATTTGGAGGGTTTCTCTATGTGGATTTTCATTGCAGGTCACTTTTGGCTTGTGTTGGAGGAAATTTGAGCTAATTTTTGAGTCTAGGATAGCCGAGAAAGTCAAGATTGACTTTTGTTTCATCTAAATCTGACATTTTTTGCTAAAATTATAAGGGTTTGAAGATTTCAAGATCTAGAGGTAGCAGAGCTTTTGACACACTTAAAGCCCAAATCAACCTCGCCATTGTTTTCAGAAGGCCTGAGAGACGAATTTTCATATGAAATATGCCCATATTTTACCTTACTCAGGTGTTTTTGAGGCAATTTGTTTTACCCAGGCAGGTCATAGAACCCCCTAGGTATAGGGGTATGATTTTAATTCATAGGAATTTTTATTTTTTTTTGGCTGGTTTATATTATTTTTATTTGCAAGTTAAAAATTATTGATCAGGAATTTTTTATAAAGTTTAGGGATATATTATTTTTGTGTGGCGGTTTAAAATCTTTACCTACGATAAAGTTTTGTTGGAGGCATTTATTGCGGGTCGAATTGTATTTCCAACGGTCTACAAGTTCTTGTGGGCATTAATTTGTTGCCCACTAGCTGATGACCTTTTCTGTTGCATGTGGTTCTTCGATATTTCCTTGTGGGTGTCAAGTGCTAAGTGCTTGGGTGACGCCTTTGTTACCAGGCCACCACCTTACCATTGCCTCACTGCCCCTTGGCAACATGCCTTTTATTTTTTCCCTCCAACACCCACAGTCATATTGAGGACCAATCGCTAGCCTGATAGGGCCTAAATTTTTACACCTATTTATCCTACTAGGTGCCCAAATTGGGCCTTTTCTTTCTTTAGAGCATAAATTTTTGCTAGGATATCAAAATTTTACAAACGAGATATTGATGAAAAGCTGATTTTACGTACTTTGTGGTGGTGTAGGTCATTTTACCATATTTTTGTAGGTATATTTTATTTCCAACCAAATTCATATATCCTATTTGGACCTTCAAGCTCATAACTTTTTTCCTAGATCTCCAGTTTTCATTATTTTTGTGGCATCAAAAAGGTATTAAGGAGTTCTATCATTGTGCACATGCAATTTTTCCAGATTCATCCCTATGCATTATTTATTCAATATTTTGCATATTGGGCATTGTGACCAATTACTTGGACATCCTAACTCTTGAAGAGGTTTTGTCATTTTGGGAAGGCTTCATTTGCAATATACATCATGTTTGGGGGTTTATAATTTTTGTTGAAGGCTAATTTATTTATATTTTTTGAGGTCTATCATAGTTCATTATGGGGTTTTCATTTCATCCTTCTCCAATTACGTTGAAAAGAGGAAACTATAAAAAATGGAGAGATGGCATCATAAAACATCTTCGTTGGCTTCATTTTTTGCCATATTTATGTGGTATTGTTCCCCCTCTAGGTACAAATACTAAGAAATTTTCTTGGAATTGCAAAATGGATCATGTCTTAGGAGTTATTGCTATGCATGTCGATGATGAAATTTTGAATGTTATTGATCATTTTGAGTTTCCTACTCTTTGGAATAAAATTTGGGAGATATATGGAGGTCTTGATACACAACCATTCCTAGATTATCTTATTTCAGATTGTATCATGCCTCTTCATTTTTCAGAATGGATACCCATTGATCATGATACTATGTTGGAGTTTGAAGTTTTGGAATACTTTGAATCTTCATATGAGGATGACAAGGTTTATTTAGATGCTCCTTCTTCTCCATCTGATACAGTTGTTGAACCTTCATCTTCATTGATTCCTTGTGCATAGTCATTGATTGAGGCTCCCTCCATTCTTGTTCAATAGGACCATTCATATTTTATTTCAATGATTCATTGAGAACTTCCAGTGAATCATTGTAATAGGTATCTCATTTTCTTCTTGATTGGGATTCCTATTTATCAAACATTGCATCCTTGTTTGTGGAGTCTCACATTTCAGATTTAGAGGACACATTTGAGGGGTTCTCTCTCCTCTTTAATGGAAATCATTGCACAAATGCTATCAAACCATATTTGTCTTTGGATGTTTTTCAACATTAGTTTCCATATAGTCCTAGTTTGCCACCTTCTTCATTGATTGGGCATGTACCTAATTTGATTGTGGTATCTTCATCTTCAGTGGACAAGGAGACACATGAGCAGATTCCAAATACATCATCATACATATTTATACTTATTTCTTTCAATTCCTATCCAAAATGGGAGGCATTCCTTCATTTATACTTGGTTTTGTTTCTTCCAGAAGGGGACAAGTTGTTTGTTGACATTAGATCATGTTTTGTCTTCAAGCACTTACCATTTTTGTAGGTGATTACACATTGTGGGGGGGGGCTACATAGTCTTTCTATTTCCCTCTTATGGTGGGTATTTGTAATGTATATATGTGATGGATGGTGTACTTGGGGGGGGGGGATATCATGGAGTCCTCCATATTTCATCACTTGATTCTTTTATTTTCTCTCTTTTGGGGAGGAGTTTTTTCCCATTGGGTTTTATCCTTTTATCCTTTTGTGAGAGATTTCATTTGCATTTGTACATGGGTACTAAAAATGGCCTTGTAGCCGAGACCCATCTTTGCATATTTTTTGCATTATTTACGTAATAATATTATCCCTAAGTTGCACTTAAGGGGGGGTGTTGGTATGAATATATGAATTGTACCTAGTAATTTACCTTGTTAGGGACTTAGGGGACTTATTCACATGTTAAGTTTACTTAGGATATAATATTCTTTCTAGAAGTATCAGTTGGAATATCTAGAACTTATCTTTCTAGATTTTAATGCTTGATTCCTAGGTTGTTAGGTTGTTAGTTGTCACATGTCATAGGATTAAGACACATGTAACAATTATGTTTAATCCTATTCCTCACCTTTCCTATATAAGCAAGGTCATTGTACTCATTTGTAACATACTTCATACCTCATCATCATTTTGATAGGTCTTAATATCAAGCAAGCTTATATTCTTGCATACCCTCTTGTAGAATGTTTTCATTGTTTTTGTAGGTGGTCTTGGGTATGGAGCTAATCTTTAGTATTAGAGTTGAAGATTAGCTATATACCCAAGACCACATGCAAAAAAAAAATTCCTTCCACAAGAGGGTATGCAAGAATATTAGCTTGCTTGATATTAAGACCTATCAAAATGATGATGAGGTATGAAGTATGTTACATATGAGTATAATGACCTTGATTATAGAGGCATGGTGAGGAATAGGATTGAACATGATTGTGACTTGTGTCTTAATCCTATGACATGTGACAACTAACAACCTAACAACCTAGGAATCAATCATTAAAATATAAAAAGATAATATCTAGACATGAAAATTAATACTTCTAGAAGAAAAATTATATCCTAAGTACACTTAACATGTGAATAAGTCCGCTAAGTCCCTAGCAAGGTAAATTACTAGGTATAAGACATATATTCACACCAACAACAAGGACCCATTTTAGTATTGTTTTTCAATAAGGAGAGATATACAAATCAAAGGTATCGTGAGAATCCCACATACTCTCCAAGAAGAATCCTCCAAGTTCACCAATCCCTAATGTTGGTTTCATGCAACCAAATCATGTGGTGCTCATAGGTCCACCCACCATGCCAAGAAATAGTCAATTGAGCATGTAATCACACACTCATGAAAAACAAGATAATTATGGCTCACACACATGTTAAACATTAGGAATAGCCATCATATTACATACATGTGCTAATAAATATGATTGAAAACAATATAGAAGACACATGGGGAATATATATGATAAACTATCATAGCATAAACATGCCCAAAGAGAGAAATATCACCAACAAATACACATAAGAGTTAAAACACATAATATAGCATACACATGTCACGAGTAAGCATACAACATAGGTATAAACATGTACAACCAATATATTGACCAATCACATGCACACATGGATAGAGTTAGGTCTCACATCAAATAAAGGTCTAATGGAAAGAAGGATAAGGATCCTAGATGTAAGACAAGGAGTGTCATCATAATGGCTCAAAGTTATAGTTATATGGGATTGACTATGCATATTATTTGCAATGTGAGGGTACCCAATCAATAATTTCTAAAACTCCTAGATCATGGCATGTTCTTTACACCTATATCAAGCCTTTACAAGTGATTTGGACATGTGCTAAAATTAATATCTTGGTTCATTTTAATTACCATACATATTTTAATTATTACTTAATTAATAACTCTCTACCCATTATATATTGGGATCACTTTGAGTCTTAAGAAAATTGAAATCCACTTCTTTCCTACACTCATCCCTCAACTCATATGTTCATCACACCAAATTACTATTTGAGCATGGCACATAAATCAATGCACCAAAAATGATAATAATTTTGGATATAGTCTCAAAATATTCTAATTTAAAAAATATTAGGGAATCATATTTTCTCCCATTCTAATTCATTTGTATGCACATTCATAATTTAAAATTTTCTAATTAATTTTTCAATGCAAAACCATAAAATTCTTGATTCCGCCATTGATGAAACTTAAAATTTTCAACTTTTCAGTCAAGAAAAATTTTCAAAATCAAAGAATACTCTTTCGATCCAAATATGAACAACACCATGCTAATCCAATATAATAAAATGATTTTATAATTTTTTTTCCATAAATGTGGCTCTTTTGTGGACTTTAAAAAAATTAAATTAAATCTATAATTTGTATAAAATTGAAAGCATAAGGCTTCCTAAAATGGAGCCACACGCTACCACCTAATGTGGTATGTCAAGAATCCAATCAAACAAGAAATTTAAATAATTTAAAGGAGGTAAAATATCTTTCAATAATTGCTAAAGAAAAGAGAGGAAGAAGATTGAGAGGAGAGTTCTTCCACACACCTAATAAATTCAAGCAATCCCTTTCCCAAGCTTTCCAATCAAATCAATCTTTCCACACAATCATTTTATTCATTTTACATTTCTTGAAGAGACGGTTTTGAGAGAGAATTTTTCATTTTGCAAAAAATAAAGAATCAATTAAAATTGCAAGCCCTTTTTCATTTTACATTTTCATTTTCTTTTTTTATTTTATTTATAATTTTTCCTCTCACAAAATAACATGTAACAAATAACTTAATTTTATTAAATCATTTCGAGTAATGAAAAATTAATTTAACTTCTAAGCAATGAAATAATTCAACTAATTAAAATACTTTAGATATAATTTTCAATGTAGTTAACTAAAATTTCCCCCTTTTTCTTTCCCAATTCCTTGATTTTCCAAATGCATCGAACATCTTTAAAATAAAATGATTTATCCTTCAAAATATAACGTAATCAATCACCACTGAAATCATGTATTTATAGGTTTTCCTATAATGCCTCGCCACGCAACCCTAGGGGAAGTTGCAAACTACTAAACAAATGCACAATTTTTTTTTTTATTTAATTACAAATACATTTAAGATTACAACACAAAGCCAACAATCCCCTAAGGTTACGAGACAAAGATTATTTAAATCACAAATTAAAACAACATGCATGAAATGAAACATAACCACATTCACTTAAATAATTAAAACACATACATTCCATACATGAGATTTTCATTTAAGACCATGAGATCCTTCATGGTTACCAATAACAGAAGTTTTACAATTACAATTGCATCACTCATTCCTAGAATGAGGTAAATCAATAACATGATAGATTAATTACAATTTCCACCTCGATAACAATGAGGGGTAAAAATAATACAAGAATGACTAACATAAAAGAACCAAGGTAGCAACTGGATTCCACGAGCTCTCCAATATGAAAGCCTCGTCCACACGAGCAAGAGCCAAAAAAAACAACAGAGTAAGGTGCATGTTCCACCCAACCAAGTGATACCCGAAGGCTCACCCCCCGTGCTAGGAGATAGTAACAAGGATTTCAGGTCAAGACCAACAACCTCTAAACATAGGCAACATGACTCAACTGAAAAAGATACAAACATGACATCACATGACACAAAGGTTACAATGCTTCCAAATTTTAAGTAAATGATCACATCACAAATACAAACATATTGTTGACTTAGGAGAAGTGTCATCACAATGTCACATGGGATATCCTGGCAAGTCTTCCTAGGTCCTGACCCCCATCTCGGGATATCCTGGTAACCTCTAAAGACTCTCGGCCCCACATGCAAACCAATGCAGAATCAGTTATCTTTCGAAGGGACAAGATAACGATCTTGCCATTCCAGGCCTTCTCATCTCATCCCAAGTCTTTACAAGCACTTGTGACCATGAGCGAGGCAAAATTAATCTTTTTAAATGTTGGTACCACCTACACTAATCAATTGGTTTAAGTTTTCACTGAATTAACTAACTTACATTGAGATCTCCTGGCACCACTTTGTGTGCCGGTCCTCAATGTAAGCCACTTCTCTATGACAACACATGGAACTATACCACAACCAAAGGGTACTCAAGTGCAACCTAGGGATAATGAATCCCTAATCACAACATGAAGTCAACATAGCCCATTCATGATAACCGGGTACAACACTGGACACAATTACGCACTACCCAAGGCAAACAAGGTCGACCGACATGACAACAACCCCAGAACATAGTAGATAGTTCTATCTGGAAGACTTACAAAATCTGACTCAAATTCCAACAAGAATGGATGCCCAACGACGAAAAGAGGCTTGCAAACAATATAAGGTAATCTACATTAGGATTTTGTAAATCCAATCATTCATCGCATTAGTACACTTAATCAAATTAAATAAACTATGTTCTTGCACAATCACATAAGAGTTTGACTATTCGTTTGATTCTTGTTGACGCAATACACACAATAAATTAAATCAATCTTTCTTTTGATATACAATGATTTTCCATAAACAAATTTTCATCTATCCCTTACAAATACCTTTTCTCTTTTTAAAAAGAATAATTCACATTTAAATATAAATATATATATATATATTTTAAATATCTATGTAATCAAATATATATACATATATATTTTAAAATACATATATAATTAATATTTAAATATAAATAATCACTTAAGCATACATTAAAATATAATATAAATATATTATAATACATATATTATATATAAATAATTTTAAATTATTATATACAACATATATATTAAAATATATATATAAATTATATTTTAATTGATAAATTAAAACATTGATTTCCAAATTTCATATTATATATATTAAATATAAAATATATTATATACTTTATATTTAATAAATATAATAAATATAATTAAAAAAAATGGATTTAAAAAAAAACACATAAGTCAAAGCAGGGTTTGGGCCTCACCCTGCCCTAATAGGGACACAGCCAGGGGCTGCGACCTGTGAGGGCAGCGACGACGCTACCTTCACAGGCCACCGTCCCTAGCCATGGGGGTTGCTAGGGGTTGAAACCCGCCCATACTACGCACAACATAGGAAAAAAATTGATTTCGCCATTAGAAATGATAAAAATTTTGACTGGTAAAAAAAGATTCTGGGTAAAAACCAGAATACAAAAAAAATCACGAATTTATTTTCTCATATAGTTTAAAAAACGAATTCACTAAATATATATATATATTTTTATATATATGTATATATGTATTTATACAATTGGGTATATATATATACACAGATATATATATAAAATATATATCCATAGTTTCAATTGAAAGAGCCATAGATACAAAATTTCTTCATACCCAGATTGGGCAAATGCTCATTCTCAGAAACAAAATAAATTATCATTGAAAACCCCTGATTTAACCTAGCTATATGAAGATTTCTCATTCTTTTTCAAATTTAAATGAAGCTCTTCTCAAACACATAGAAATTTTACAAGAGATTTTCATTTGGATTCACCATGTGTTGTTCAAACAATTTATGTTGAAAAGCTTGATAATACCAAGTTTAATCTCTAAATTTTCACACTATCTTGAGAGTTTTTGATTCAAGATTTGAATGCAATTTCTTGATGGGTTTTTCCTTTCATTCTGTAACACCCCTCCGTTTTGGCTCTTTGATCGGCATTGTTCTTCCCTGTTATGATTGTGTTTGATTATGCTTTGACTTTGGAACTAGGTTGCTTTTGATTGCAATTGTTATACAATGTGGATGTTATATTTTGATGTGATGTTATCCTGATGTTACCTTTATGGCATGTTTTGGATTAACTTAGAAGATATTTGATTTAATGATGTTTTATGTTGTTGATCATGTTATTGATGTTAGATGCGTCAGTTAGTGATATTGTATTGGTGAAGGGGACGGGATTGTATCACTCGCTTGCGAGTGCCCTACGATTCTGAGATTTCCTCTTCACGGTGTGTTTGATCATATTATATATATATTTTGCACATTCGACATGCTCTTTGTTGCAGGTTGGTAGGTACATGACATCGACTCCACCTGGTTTCCAGGTTTGAACGTGTCCATTGACTAATGGAAATCGATTGAGAGATAGTAGCTAGGTTTTCCATGCCAAGTCGTCACCCTAGTCATAGCGTGTTGTCGAGTTGTCGTCGGGGTTAGTTGTTTTAATTTGGCCAATCTCCCCTTGAGTATTTATTTAATTTCAAAGTTTAAAGTTTATTAAATGCTAAGTGTAGTTTAATTTGTGATTAAATATATTTAGTTGCAATGTTGAAATACAATTTATTTTATTGATTTATTTGATTTAATTAATAAAATAATTATTGGGTTATTGATTGATTTGATCAATTAATAAAATTAGATTTAGTTTAATGATTAATTAGATTAATGGTGATTTTAATTAAAATAGTTGTTTTGGCGTTATTTTATATTAGTTTCAAATTTAAATTGGAAATGGAAATTATAGTGGATATTAAGATTTAATTAAAATAAAAATAAGAATCTTGTTTGAATAGTTACAGTTAAATATAAATAAATAAATAAATGTTAATGTGTTTTAATTCCACTTTTGAAAAATGTTGAGAAAATCATTTATTTGCAACTTGGAAATGCTTTTGTTTTAAATGAATTTGAAAATGCATAAGTTTTGAATTAAAAATTAGAAATTGGTTTTATGAATTAAAAATTCGAAATTGGGTTTTGAATTAAAAATTATAAATATTCCCATGTTTTTAAAATATATTTTGGTGAGTGGGATTTTTAGGGTTTTTGACCAATTTGGGGAAAAACCCTATTTGGAGAAAAGGGGATCTCATTAATTTTCAATCTTTCAATTTGGGGAAAATTTGCTTGGCTATGGTTTTGCTTGGAATTGTGAAGGAGATGGAAATTTTTGTTTGAGTTGGATTCAATGGAGGAATTGGAAAACACCATGGATGAAGGCTTCAAGATTTGGAGGAAAAATTAGGTTCCTCTTTGATCTTGCTTGTTTCAATTTGAAAAGAATTTAAATCCTTAATATGCTGTTTGGAAATCCTTGAAATGAAGGTTAAATTTAATGAAAACCCATGAAAATTAGATTTAAAACTAGCAATAGATCTTGAAAGGGATTCAAATGAAAAGATTTGATTTATTTGTCAATTTTGGGAAAACCCAGAAAAATTCATCATATTATGGTGTTTTAAACTTCTTCTTCTCAGCCTTTCCCTCAAGGAAAACTTGCCCAATTTGGCTGTGATCATGGAAATAGGTATATATATATATATATATACATACATACATCAAATATATCTTTGCTTTTGTTTTGATCTAGAAAAATTCGTCAAAAATGCAGGGGAGTCGTTCTGTTTTATTTTATTTTATAAACAAAAATTAAAAAATATATATATATTAGGGTTTTATTTTGGGTTGGGCGACCACAGTCGCCCCCCCCACAGAGGAGGCAGACTGTGTGCAGTGCCCAGCACTAAGCACAGATCGCGACTTGTCTGTGGGAAGGGTTGCGTAGCACCCCAACCCACAGGCAGGGCAACCCTGCCTGTGCTGTGCGTTGGGCCGCCCCCGTATGGACGCGCGCGTGGTTTATTTTGTGGTTCTTTTATTTTTAATAAAAGATTTATATATATTTTAATATATATATATATATAATATTATAAGTTATAATATATATAATATATATTTATATATATATATATATTTCATAATTATATATATGTTATATATTATTTTATATATATTATATATATATTATATATATATATATATATGTATATATTAGTTTTAATTTAATTAAATAGATGATGCAATTATTTAAATGTATATTATAGACATGATTGGTATATGTAAAATAATGAGGAATTAAATATGATTAATTGAAATATATAAATTATTAGATATATTTTAATTAATGGGGTTCTAAATTGTTAGACATATTTATTTATTAATAAGCATGTTTATATACTCTTATATTTAGTTGTATCGATATTGCATTGGTACATCACTTTAATAGACGCATTAAAGGATATCATAATTCAAACGTATTAAGATGATTATCGTCGTGCTATTAGAGGCAAAAGTGGAGTTTAGAAAACCTAATGTTTTATTTGAAATATTGATTTTAGTTGATTTATTTATTCTATGATGAAATATGGATTAAATGATTTAATTTAAATGATTTTGAATATAATAGTGAAACTTAGAGATAATGAATGATTTAGTTCAATCAAATGGTTTTAATCATTAAATTTTGATTATGGAACATAATTGAAGAGCTTAGGGTCAACGAAGGGTTTATTTTAATCAGAGGACTTTATTTGTCAAAAGTTTGATTTATTATAATTTGATTTTGATTATTACAGATAATTGAGACAAATGAAATTAAATAGACATATTTTAAATATAGAGTATCTTAAGATGAATTTGTTACATAATCGAAGCAAAAGTAGATTCTATATTCAGAAGAATTATTTAGAACGTTGAATTTTAGTAGTCAAATGATTTATTTGAAAAAGGGAGATTTTAAATAATCAAATGATTTTACTTCAAAGGTTGATCTTATTAAGATATGTGATTGAGAAACGAAATATAATTATTGGTTTATACTCCTTAAAGTTGTCAACGTGCTTTGAGCTACTATTGAGTTTGTGCGAATAATGTTAGTTATTTACTTAATTTCTTGTGCGACGTAATGGATTGACTTATTAGTTATTCCAAATGATATATTAATCAAGTGGTTTTACTTAAGTATATGCTTGTGTAGCTTAGAGATAAATGAATGCTTTGTTTTAACCGAATGAGTTATTTATTAAAATATCTTGGTTATGAAAATAGCTGTTAAACGTGGAGTTAATGATTGATTATTTTAACCAAATGACTTTATTTTTTAAAACTTTTTGTTTAGGGAATTTAAGTGTGAAATTTAGAGTAATTGAATGGTTGTTATATATTCCAACCTCATGAAAGGAAATGAGTTTATAGATTGGATAAATGCAAGTCATGAAAATTGTGCTTGATTGGATTTAGGAAATCCGAACATTAGCTTACTATTGTCTGAAATGTTTTCAGTGTTTATTAGTTCGTCTTTGATGTTGTGGAATTAGAGTGAATGTTTTGAAGTCTTCCAGATAGGAGTTCATTTATTGGTATCGGTTGTGGTACGTGAGTCAACCTTTGATGTGTTGTGGAAAATGTGCATAGTTACACCATGTTGTTTCACCCAGTTTTCACGAATGGGAATGGTGTGTGCCTCCTTGGGATTAGGAGAGGGTTATGTAATTTGTGCCTCCTTTGGAAGGAGTGATTTATGTATTTTGGTTTTCTCCAGTGTTTGGAGTGGGTTTTGTGACCTTGTTTACCTCCAATGTTTGGAGAGAGTTTTAACCTTATTGCCTCCAGTGTTTGGAGAGGGTTTTGACCTCATTGCCTCTAGTGTTGGGAGAGGGTTTTGACCTTGTTGCCTCCAATGTTCAGAGTGAGTATCCTTGTTTTGTTACCTCCTTGGATTGGAGAGGTCATATTATCTTGTTACCTATTGTGGTTCACCGTGTGTGTTGTCTTAGGAGAGTGGCTTGTAATGGGGGCTGACACACAAAGTGGTGCCAAGGATAACCCTTTGCAAGTTGGTTAATTCAGTGATAACTAAATAAAAATTTTAGAAGCTTAGGATGCATCAAACATTAAACAAGATTAATTATGCCTCGCTCATGGACCCAAGGGATTGTTTTAGACTTGGGATGAGACGAGAAGGCCTAGAATGGCAAGATCATCTATCTCGTCCTCACGAGAGGTATTTGATTTCCTATGAGTAAGCATGGGTGCCGAGATTTTGGTAGAGGCCACCAGGATAACCCATGGAGTGGGGGCCGGAGCCTAGGAAGATTCCCAGAGGATATCCCTTGACGAGCTATGCGATGACACTCTTCCTAAGTCAACAATTTGTACTTGGTATTTGTGACACTCTTGATCTATTATATATCTTGAAGCAATGTAACCTATGTCAGTGATGTGAGAGTCATATCTTGAGTTGTGCGTATGACCTTTCATTTCATGTGATGTGTACTTGTATTTATTTTGTATCAGTTTTGTGTAGCCTGTGTCTAGTGATAGATGGCCTTGTGTAGGAATTCCTTGTTACTATCTCCTAGCACGGAGGGAGTGGAACCTTTGGGATTCCACGCGGTTGGGTGGCGTGCTTCTTAAATCCGTTGGTTCTTCTTCTTGTTCGTGTGGTCATGATTTCCAGTTGGAGAGCTCGTGGGAATCAGTTCCTTCTCATGCCTTGTTCTCTCAGTACTTATTGTAATTTGTTACCCCTCATTTGTTATCGAGGTGGAATTTGTAATATGTATTCATACTTGTTGGATTTACCTCGTTCGGGGAAAGAGTATTGTAATCATGTTGTAAATTATACTATTGGAATCATGTGGCACTTCATATTCTTGGATGTAAATTATTATGAATTGATTGTATGTGAACCTTATTTGTTAAGTAATTATTATGATATGGTTTTAATCCATGTTCCACGTTTGGTTTAAGTAACACAGTCTCGCAACCTTAGGGGATTGGTTGGAAATGGTTAAGTGAACTTATATGTTAATTGTTCTAACTTACATGCTAATTGTTCTTATTTAAAAAAAAAATTAGTTCGGTTGTGTAGTAAATTGCAACTTTCCCTAGGGTTGCGTGGCGGGGCGTTACACATTCACAGTTTAAAATCTTCTAACAATTTGAACAGCTTCTAAATCATTTTCAAAATAAAGAATTTGCACAAAATTTAAACAATAACCTTGTGTTTTCTCCAAGCTTGAAGTCTTCCAATGGAGGTTTTTCCTTTGCTTTGCAATTCAGCTTTACCAATTTTCAATCTTCCCTTCACTAATTTTTCAAAAATCCCATCCAAGCTTGCTCTCCAATTTTCCAATTCTCCACCAAAATTCAAATTCAAAATTCAAAAATAAAATGAATTACCTTATGCAAATTTTCCCCCAAATTTGTCAAACCCCTAAAATGGACTCACCCACAAAACTTATTGCTAAAACAAGATATTTTATTTTTGCAATTTCATAAAACAATTTCCATTTCCAAGTGTAATTTGCGCAATATTAATTTAAAACAAAGATCTATTTTTGCAACCCAAATGATAATTAAATTTTCTTTCTTCAACAAAATTGAATTTACCAATTTACATTAAAAATCATTTTTAATTTTATTTCAAAAAGGAATGCAAGGCAATTTCTATTTTGATTTGATCTCAAAATTTAATAATGCTAACACAACATTTTAATTTAATTTATCAATAAATAAATCTAATCCATGATTAGATTATTTATTGATTGAATTAAACTAACTAATTAATTAATGAGCACTCCTTTATTTATTTTGACAATGAAATTAAATAAAACAAACACCATTTTTCTTGCAAATTTAAATACGCAAGTAAGGAGGGAAGAGGCAACCAAGAAAATAACTTATCCCAACTAACAACCCGACGACACACTATGGCTAGGGTGATGTCACGACACAGAAAACCTAGCTACTATCTCCCAATCGTTTTCCGTTGGACAAGGGACACGCTCAGACCTGTGGAACCAGGTCGAGTCGATGTCCTGTACCTGCATCCTGCACACAATACGAGTGTCGAAACTGCATATATATATATATATATATATATATATATATATATATATATATATATATATATATATATTAAAACACACCGTGAAGAGAAAATTGCGGGATCACAGGGCGCTTGCATGCGAGTGATGTGATCTCGTCCCCTTCACCAATAGAATATCGCTAACTGACGCATCTAATCATCACTGATATAATCAAAGCATAAACATCAATAATTCACATACATGCTAATTTAATCCATAATATGAAATAATAATAACATCTAATTAAAGTGCCATCACATCAAAACATAATGTTTACAACGCTTAACAATTAGCGGTAAATAGTAATCAAGTTTATAACCAACGTGCTAACAAAGAAAAACATACATAACAAAGACTGTTCGATCAAAAGAACAAAATGGAGGGGTGTTACATTTCCACAACACACAATCCTTGATTCAACATCGATTTGAATCCAAACTCAAAGAAGAAAGTAGGACTCATCTTGCACTCAAACTAACTGTAATAGAGGTTACCAAACACACTAACCCAAAGTGATATCTCTAATATAACTACATTTAGGGAAATAATCCATACCTACATACTTAGGTGGGGAAATAACCATGTCCCTACAATCTCAAGTCACATGTCAAACATATTTGTACCATCTATAATAGCCAAATCAATGCATGATCATCCAATAAGGTACAATATCACACACATCACATAATAATTATATCCAAAATAACTTAATATCAATGTACATTATCCAAACATATAAATGTGATAACGAACAATCATCTACAATACCAACACAATAATAGTAACATCCATCTATGTAAACATGTACATATCTACAAAGGTAGAATGCAATATGTAGAGACCATTATAATAATCACATCTATAAAATATGTACATATTTATAAAGATATAAATTAAATAAATACCATGATAATCTAGTCATAGAAAGCATAACATATGCATTTTAAATATACAACATGATATCATATCATCATATCCCTATGATTCATCAGTGACTAGCATGATATAAGCGATAAAATACATAATCAACAATAATAATAATACTAGTTAAATAAAATGGTAAAGTTGAAACATCAATAAACACTCACTGCAACAAAAACACACATGATCTATGCATCATATAATTCATAGTTGAAAATATAATGTCAATAACAAACAACTCAAGACAACAAAAGTGTGGGAATTATACAAATATCTTTAGAAATCAAATAAAAGTAGAGAAAAAAATTATCAAATAAGGCAATGTTGAGTCTCATCACACCACTTGGGGTAAGGTGTTACTTTTCCTCAAACAACTAGGGCTATTTATTATACACCCTTCACTCCACTTGAGGTATAATCCTTTATGTCCTTCAATCCTATCCTATTTTGCATCTTCATTTTTCTCATCATAAATTTTGTTGTCTCATTAGTTGGGATATGAAACCATAATAGAGGTAGATGGAATATGTATTAGTTTAAGATCATTCATATTAAATTTATATTTAGTTATGGTTATGGGTTATTAAGTATACTTATTTATAGTTATTAGTTGGGATATGTAATTATTAAGTATACTTATTTATGGTTATACGAATTGTTTGATCTTTGTAGTTATGGTTATAGATTATTAAGTATGCTTAGTTATGATTATGGATTATTAAGTATTCTTGTTGCATGAAATATAATGAAACCATAATAGAGGTAGATGGAATATGCATTAGTTGGGATATGTATTCTTGTAACTAGATTGCATTCACATATAGTCATTGATTTATATTTCATGTAACAAGCATACTTAATAATCCATAACAATAACTACAAAGACCCACATGGAATAAAGGAATGGATATTACAAAGGAATTTATAATATATTATTTTTTATTACACACAAATAAAATTATCATTGCATTCATTCCAACATATGTAGCAAGAGGAAATACATAACTACAATTATGGTATTTCTCTGAATCTTGGTAAATAACCATGAATACATAGTTACAAGAATGTACATTACAAAACCTTTCCTACACTATTATAAATTATATATCTTCATTTATGGTTCAGACATTCAAAGTTTGATATCCTAGAATACTCTTCATACTTTACTAGACCTAAAAATTGGTTCAATGACCAGCCATTTGCATGAACAACTAACTGGTGTATGCAAATTCATTGTTCATCTTGCTCAAAGAAGCCTCAAGATGAAAATAATTGATGACATGTGAAAATAATCATTCTCTAGTTGTAGCCATCTATCCTCTAAAAATTTGTGCCCCAAAAATACTTGCAAAATGTTAAAATTTATGTGAGAGATGTGAGATAACACATTACTTCTCTAAAAAATATCTCTTCATTTATTATTTCTCTATATCTAGCAGGTAATGGCATGGGAGGCCCAAAAATCCACTACAGAAACATCATTAGGGGATGGTGTGAAGAATATAGGTCACAAAACCTTAACGGTCACACTAAACATAATATGAGCTAACCTAGTCATTTATCTTTTTTAGTTTGCACCTACATGAATAAAAATAATTTTTGGGCACTATCTAGTTTGATCCAATGATTTCAAAGCTTCATTTGATCGGTTATAGGTTTTTATATAATTTTTTATCTTTATTGTTATAAATAGCAAGAATATCCACATGTGGTATATGAGTATAAAAGGAGGTAGGTGAAGGGAGATTCGTGTTACTAAGGTACATGGGATGGAAGAAGTTTTAATACATGTATTTGTCTAAATAGGAATATTATCTAACTAGTTTACCTCCTACGTCCTATTCACATTTGTTAGTTAAGTTTACTAAGGGCACACATATGATACTTATCTCTTTATGTCTCACATCACAGACAAACACTATACTCTTACATAGCCATATGTCTTACCTTCACCTATAACCAAGGGGTTTTCATTGTAATTTTAATCCACATGATATTATTCTATTTGCATTATTTGATAGGAATATAATTTATTATTATCATATAATCTTTTGAGTACTTTATGATTTCTATTAGGCCTCTAGATCTTAGATGGCTATCGCCATAGCTACATCTTACATGCTATCAAATTTTGTTGAGTGAATTTGGTTAGTATTTTGTGAAATATGGGTTGGAAATCTTGGTGGATCTTGAAAAGTTGAGTATTCTCTTCTCTTGCATCAAATGATGACCCAAAGAATTAGAAAAACTAGATAGAGATACTAGATTTTGAGGAGTTCCTCTTTGTGGCTTTGTATTAAATTTTTATTTTGGAGCATCCTAGTGAAAATTTAAGATCATAATTGAGTTTAGGGTTTCCAAGAAAGTCAATTTAGCCTTTTGATTTGTTTAAGTTGGACTTTGGAGGCTATATCTACTAGGGTTTAAAGTTGGGAATTGGTTGCTTGATCCAAAAAGTAGCTAAAATTTTAGAATATTATTAGTCAAATTCAACCCTTCCATCATGTTTATAAGGACCAAGAAAACTTAAATATTGATTATCAATTTGTCAAATTTGGAGACTTTTACCCTAGGCCCTTAGAAGAAAATTTCACCCCTTTGTTGTACAAATCATACAATTGTTTGTATAGTGGTATGATTGTGAAATCTACTAGTGCAAGTATAGTAGTATAGTTGCAAGTATTAAACAAAATATTTTTAATATTTTTAGATTTTAGAAAAAAATATTCACAAAATTGCGATTTGCAGTCTATAAGTACCATAGGGTACACAATATAGTGAAAACACATGTTGCTAGCATGAGGGTGCCATGTGGCATAATACCTCACCCATCTCTTAGCCAGCTAGCAACCCCACCAACAACCACCAATAATAAAAAAAATATATTATTAAATAGCTTTATCATCCTTCAAAACCACTCGTCCTCTTGGAAGGTGATTTCCCATCAAGCAAATGATGATTTTAATTGTTAAAGGGTGGTATTTCAAAAAATGGTGATAGTTTCAATTATTTAGATAATATACCAATCAATCAAAGAATATTTTGATGAATTTGAATTTTTTGACTTCTAATGTCAGTAGGCCCTTCCCCCGACCCACCTCCCTCTCCAATGGAGTTTTGATTTAGGTACTTAATCTTTATAAGGCCATAACTTAGACATTTGAACTCCTTTTTGTGGGCATTATTTTTTTAATTTGGGGAAAAAAATTGAGAGCTTCATAGTGGTGTAGATAATTTTTATTTTGATATCTATTTTTTTTAGAAATTATATATTCTCATAGGTATTGCTAATAAGTTCTTATTTTGGGAACTTTTGAGATTTTTTTGGGTTCATATGATGACTTTTTTTGTGCATTTTTTAAAGTGCAAAAATTCTCATGTAATTTATAGTAGTGTGACCAAATTGATACCAACCTATCAAAAATTATGCTTTCATTTTTGTGGCTGAACTTGATATCTTTGATGTAATAAGATTAAGGTCACTTCACTATTTTGGCAAGTGGTACTCGCAATTGCACTAAGTATACAATCAAAATAATACTTCTTTGGGGTTGTTTTATTAAGTGAAAAAGGGGGGGTTTTGTGTGTTTTTCTTCTTACATTTTCTTACACTCCATCAATAATATAGAATGGATAAATATATATTTCCATACTTACACCTTACAATTACTTTGAGTGAAAAATGAAATGGAACTTCACTTGAGAAAGATAAAATTATATATGATAACAATGAGTCTTGATACATAACCTAAATTTGATGAAGAAAATCCCAAATGGTTCAACCAATGTGATTAATAGTTTTGCAACTTGTGTATGATTGTGTCTATTTATCCATGCTTTTATATTATGTTTGCAAAATCACCAAATGAAGTGTGAAATATTTTAAACACTCTATTCGGTACACACAATGATTTGAGATCTCAATCATTGGAGAAAAAGCTCACTATATTGAGCCCTTATAAATTTGACACCAGTGATGATTCCTTTACTAAGTTGACTACCATAATATTGTAGTTAGAATAATGTGGAATTGAAAAGGATGACTCATAACTAATTTTAAGTGTTCTCTCCAAACTTGGTCTAGATTATTCCATATTTGTTTTTACATTTGCTGCAATGAAAAGAGACTTAGGGAAATCATTTAAGATGTCTTCTCTAGGTGAGTTTATTATTGATCTCAAAAAGGAGCATGATAAATTTATTCAAATGGGAATTATTAAACCTTCTAAGTCCCATGCCTTGGATGAAAAATATGAAACTAGAAATTAAAATAAGAAATAATAGAACCAAGGGTTCAATCCAAATTTGTCAATTTGGTACATGCCTCCACCAAAGAGTCATGACAATGAGATAGATTGGTTTGATGACTTGGGAACAACATGAATTATCATTCTCCCATGATCCATAAAATTATGTTTTTTCTTTATGAATGGGATGATAAAAATTCTTATTTAAAAATATTATTAATGCACCAACCCTCTCAAAATTGTTTATAAAAGCAAAACGTTATAATCCCAAATCCCACCACTAAGTCACTTGATATCAAGAGTTTCAAAACAAGTAGCTTTAGTTGATGAATATTACAATACAAGAGAACCACCACCTATGATGAAACAATCATAACCACAATATTGTACATAACCTTTTTCTTTCTTGTGTTACTATCTCTTTTGTGTTTCTATGTATCAAGAAAATTTAGCATTTGATTTTTATTGTGATGTGTTTTTCCCCTATCCTTTTATGTTTAATATTATCTTTCTACTATGATCCAAATTAATTTGGGGATGATCCAAAGCATAAGGAACCTTTAGACCCTTGGTCATGTTGACCCATTTTTTCCCTCTTCTCTCAAGTAATTCAATTACCAAGGATCAAGAACTCTAACATGCCCCTTGTTCTATGTAGTAATTTTCCTATGTTTTACCACAAGTGATTTTAATCTAATGGCTAAAAACATATCAATAAAAAAAAATCTTTTCAAAATAAGATAAAATGCACACATGATAGCGACAAAATATTTTCTCATTTCATTCAACAAATTGTACAATATTTCCAAAGAAATAATTTCATAATCCAAATACAAAATACATTTTCCATCTTTCAAAGAAATAGATACAAGTTACATACATAGCTCATCGAAGCTCCATTGACACTAGAAATATAATTGATGCAGGAAATCCCCTTTCAAATCTTGGCTTGCCAACTGGGAGGAGAAGCATCACTCAAGCGCTTTTCTGCCATCCACGAACTAACTACGGTCCCCAACACATCTACCACATATGGTAAGATGGCCCTAACCTTTGATGAAGAGATTTGGTCTAGAAACCACAAAATACTAGCCTATCCTGAGCTAGTGTTGTGTACTACATAACTAGAACTTTACCATACAACTCATCTATGTTCTACGTGTATTACAATCTTAGACTAGTATGAATGAGTAAGGTAACACAATGAACTGACAGTGTAACCAGTGGAAAATTAAACAACTTTGGCCAAAGTATTCATCACCCCTATTTTAGAATGGACGTCACACACTCATCCACCATTCTAACTCGATTTGTTAAGACCAATTATATTCTATGCATAGGTAATTCCCTCCATTCGATAATCTACAACCCAGGAACAACCTATATACACTAAGTATTCAATAACTCCTCTTCTAGGTTAAACATGTGTTTCCATAACCTACTAATTCAAACTAGTTTAAACTATAAAGAATCCACTCTATTGAGTACTATCTATTATGTATATATCTATGTAATCAACCAACTAACAATGTAACTAGTGGAAAATTACACCACTTTGGCCAATATAATCATCACCCCTATTTCAGAATGGATGTCACACACTCATCCACCATTCTAACTCAATTTGTTAAGACCAATTATATTCTATGCATAGGTAATTCCCTCCATTGGATAATCTACAACCTATATACACTAAGTATTCAATAACTCCTCTACTAGGTTAAACATGTGTTTCCATAACCTACCAATTCAAACTAGTTTAAACTATAAAGACTCCACTCTATTGAGTACTATCTATTACGTATATCTCTATGTAATCAACCAATCCTTAATATGGAGTATGTACAATCACTTCAAACAATAGAGAATTCCAATCTAAAACAACAAATGACTTTCAATTCACAAATGCTGAGGACATTCTTTCCCTAAACACTTATTACTTTTGCAAACAACAATCAAGCGGAATATAATCAATTCAAGATCAAAAAATCATAAAAGAGTAAGATTCAACATGCCTGAAGTATAAAGCTCCAATTGATATAGCTGGTTTCCAATCCTAGCCTCCTCAAATTAGCTTGCTACTTGGCATCAAAACACTTCTACACTTCCCAAACTCCCTCACAATTTCTCACAATATATCTCTTACAATTCACTTTTAAACCCTCTTGCAAATCTTAGAAAAATAGAGTAACTTCAAAAAATAATAGTAGAGTGCAAATTATGTGTCCCTTTGAGGTAAAGAATGCCTCTATATATACACAAAAATCAGCTTCTAAAGGATAGAAACAAGGTAGATGGATTGAAACTTCTCAGTTTGCATAGTTCAACTCAACTTGGTAAAAAAAAGGTGGCAGAATTCAACTCAACACTCAGCAAATTAAAATAGCAGATCGCTTCTTTTAAAGACAACAAGAATGCATTTCAGATATGCAAGGTAAAAAGATTAAACAAGTCGAATCTATTCCTACCAACATTTACATGACTTATTCTCCCATTTACTTTGGTTCCCATTGCTGGACAAAGCTCACAAAATAGACTTCTAATGCAATGTAGATATTCATAATTTGGTGCCACATAAACCTCTTACGTGTTTTTGGTATTTTGCAGATTTATGACTGGGTCAAAGCTTTTAAATGATTTGCAAATAGTTTTCAAGACTATTGACCAAGTCTTATATCTTTTCCACAAGCCTTTCTTATTATTGTGTCTCATTTACAAATATGGTAAATCATAATAAATGTAAATAGCGCTACATAAATGCGCTCTTTATACTACGGTTTACATAGTATGCACTTGGCATATAATATTATCAATGTTTTATATATAAACAACACTTTATTCAAACATTAGAGTATATCAATAACAATAACTATATATATGTATATATACGTATATATATTTATATATATATCAACTCATACGATTATCGATATACTTCATTCAATATTCGAATGTATAAACTTATATCCATTTACTATTAATATCACACATGTATATATATCTATATATATACATATATACATATGTATATTTATATATATATATATATATTCATATACTTGTATGGATGTTGCCTTCACATCAATACATACACGTATATCAATATATACATATATGTATATCCATTGTATATATATATATATAACATTACCTTCAAACACAAAGCAATAATATTGACTGACATATATACACTAAATATATATATACATGTCACTTTATCCATTCGATGTTCCTATGCATATGGGTAACTCACCCATAAGCATGCATAGATATGCCTATCTATGTATACTTATGTACGTGATTACTCATGTGTATGAGTTCATCTTGGACATGCGTATATGTATGTATATATACATCCTATGTATATATCTCATTGATTGTACTTTTAAAGTACTAAAAAACACAAAGAAACTCAAACTCTTATTTCAAGCATGACCTCATAAACAAACAAAACCTTTCCTAACAATCAATTCAAGGTATCATACCTTTTGCTCGAAACTAATGACTTGAATATTCTATTAGTGAGTGTGTGAAAGCTCAGTTCAGACTCTCTTAAGGGTTTCCAAACCAAAATCCTTCTCCTGAGTGATACTTCCCCTCCCTTCCGGAGGTGTGAACCCGCACCTGCAACCAACTTGTCACATTTGCAAAGGTAATCAATAGATCACAAAACAATCACTTGCAATACATATTCAATAGTCAGAATTAAGACACATATATAACATCAATTTGAATCAACCATGTATTCATTATATTTCCAATGATTCATACAAACAAAGTACATTCACATATATTTCCATGAAAGTAACAAACATACACGCATATGCAAGTATTTCATCTAGCTAGGTAAAAGTAACTAGGTAAATATATTATAGTGTGTAAGAAGAACAATTGATTTTATAAGTGTTTCATTTTATTTACACACTAAAAATGACCAAGAATTTTCTTAATCTGGTTTTGTAAATAATATTGCTTTCCCTTATATCCCACTATCCATGCATTACCACATGCACCACTCAATCCATTTATTTTGTTAATAACTAGTACTTTCCAATATGCATAATATGTTCCAATGATACAAAATGTAGATATTTGAACCTTTCATTCTCCATTCCATTTAAACTATTCAATTTTAATTTACCCATATGTTGAGTACAATGTATATCACAACATTCATGAACACTACCCTATTTGTACATCCTGATATCTAAACCTAGTTGTAAAGTACTATAATCTCATAAGTGGAAACCCCTTCATAAAATCCTTGATAGAGACAAATTGTCACGTCTCGAACTCTGATGTTGTTTGCTTTTGGTTTTGTGTGGATTTGTCATATGATCTGATGTGTGTGGTAGAGTAATAATGAATACTATGGTTTTTCGGTGTGATGAAATATGAAAGTGTTTTCTTTAAATTATGAAAAGTTAAATAGTATTGAATGTGATCTACTTTGAAAATGAAGCAAAAGAGAATAGAAGTATTTGAATTAATGTATTATATTGTTCTGATTTAAATCTTTATGGGATACTAATTCAATTTATTGTTGTGTGCCTGAGTGCACTTAAGATGCAGGTGGTCAAAGACCAAGGGTGTGATTAAGGAGAGGAGGTTAGACTCTCGACAGGATAAAGCAGGATATCCTCACGATCACACACAAGCACTTAGAATCATGTAGATGCATTTAGGAATAAATTTAGTTTGACTGTTTACAAATTTCTTAATGATTAGTTAAATTAAATAAATAGCGAAATATAAGCGTAATAAAGTAAAAGAATTAATTTTAATTATAGATTTTGTTTTAAATGATTATGCATGGCAAAATTTGAGTGAGTATTCTATTTTTTTTAACTGTGTGTTAATTCTTTGAGATAATAAATTAACTTATAATTAAATGATATTTATTTGATGATTAGATAAATATTTTCCTTGTAATTTAAAATTGGTATTGGTAATTATTTCCGAAGAGGAGTTAGAGCAACTAAAATAGAAAATTCTTTATATTTTCATCTAATAATATGAAATGCATAAAGATAAGTTATACTTTATTTTTTATTTTAAAAATCTTTTCAAGATTAGGTTTAGAAACGGAAAAAGGAAAACTTTAATAGGAAAAAGAATTCCCGAGAGGGGATAACTATTCTTGTTTTTACTTCTTGAAAATATACTATGCAAAATAACTTTAAATAATGGCTGCAAAGTAAATGTTTTTCTTTCAAGAGTTTCAGAAGGTTTAAAATCAGTAGGAAAAAGGAGTTAATAAAGTAACAGGAAAAGGAGAGGAGAAGAAGAAGCTCTTTCAAAAATCAAGTCCCAGAAGAAACAAAGAGAGAAGATTTGACTGGAGGGCAGCTACAACTAAGAGCGAAATATCCAGGTTTCTAATTCTCTTCCCATGAATATAATTCTCAAGTGCTTGAAAATTAATAGTATTGTTGAAAGATTGAATTTCAAGTGTTTGTTGTGTGAAGTTGTTTACAAAGCTGTGAAATTTGTGGAAATTTTCCATTCTTTCGTAAATGTATGCATTTTCAAAAATTGCACAACTCCTCTATAATGATTACCCTATTACCAGATTGGGGTTTCTTTCTTTAGAAAATCTTTGTTCATAATTTTGTTCCAGATTATTAAATCTTTATTCATATATTTAGAAATATAAATACACACACACACACACATATATATATATATACACATATTTATATACACATACTCTCCTGTAGATGTATATATATATATAAATATATATATTCAATTTTGAAATTTCAATGAAAACGTAGAACAGACTGAATGAAATTCCTTTGAGTTTTGTATTTAAATAAGCAATGAAAATTACGAAAGTTGGGGCATAACTCCTAGCCACACCCCATGATGGAGGGGACTACACTGTGGAGGGACAACGCCCTCCACAGGCCGTGTAACTCCTAGCCACGCCCCATGATGGAGGGGGTTGCGTTGTGGAGGGACAACGCCCTCCACAGCCATGTCCTGTGGAGGTGGCGCTGCCCCCTCATAGGCAGCGCCTTCCTCATGGGGAGAGGTGTCGGCCTTCCCATGAAATATCAACTGCATATAAGCTTTCATTTATTATGTTTCCTCCAAAAATTTATGTATGAATTTTGACATTTCGCTATTTTGTAAACTATGAATTATGTTTATATATATATATATATATACATAACATATCATACATATATATAAATATGAGAAATAAAATATTTATATCTGTAATACTTGAATTTATGTAATATATATATATATATATATAGCTATAGAAATATAAATCTCTGTTTACCACAAGAAATATGAATACATATATAAATCTTGACATTTGTACTGTCTGATTTTAAAGTAAAACTTAGCTGAAACCATATATTTTGTCATAGACTTGATAATTTTCTAAATAAAAGAAAGAATATATATATATGTATATATATATATATAAATTAGTATGGGATTAAAATTAGAATTCACCATCTTTTTAACTTCGTTTGGAGATTAATCAAGTTGCTAAACCTGAAAAGTGAATCTGATTAAGAGTGAGTAAAATTCCTGTGTTAGAATTATATTTGCTTATAAATTTTGACTTAATAATCTTTTGCATATAAGTTTAGAGTTACTTCCATTAAAATATGTGGGTAATCTATGTTTCCATCCCATAATTATAAGATTGATTAGTGTAGTTTTCTTTCTGAATTTATATGAATTTGTTATCTTGATTAAATTATCCAAATAAGAGATAGAACTTGTGAATTTATACATGCTCATTTCATAGGACTGAATTTAAATTGTTTAGATAAGAATGGATAGTGAACCGCAAAACCAAATGTATGATGAATTTTCCTTAAGTTAGTGTGTTTATGCTTAGCTATATGAGAATCTTGGTGTATATATTGAGTCAGATGGTACCCTTAGAAAAATAAATGTCTAAAACTGAATGAAAGTTCTATGTGGAAAATGCATTATTTATTCTTTCTTTCAGAGAAACTTCTGGGATAGGATGCCAAAGGTGGATCCACAGAGGCGGTAGTTTTACCTTTTCTAAAACTATCATTTAATTTTTATTTATGCTTGGCCAAGCACATGTACCATTGAAATAGATGAAAATAAAATCCTAGAAATAAATGTATGTAGGTCTCTTCCACCTCCTATTGCAAGAAATACGTAATTCTCGTGTTAGGAATGCATATAGGCATCAAGTTTGCATCGAGAGTTTCCTCCTGCTTTATTGTTTCAGGTTGCTAGGCTCCTCGTGTAGGGCTAGGGATTTCTTCGAGTTAGGAAGAAACCTAGGGAAGTCATGTACTTCGCGGTTGGGCGGAAAAGGCGCCTTAATCACACTCTTGGCCCTAGCTTGCAAGAAGACCAGTGGTGTCACGACGGTTGAGGTTCAGAGTTTTCTTATGCTATAGATGTACTCATGTATTATTTTTTAAAGGCTTGCATAGCCTAATTGTTAATGTAACTTTATTTGACATTCATTGATGTAACATTGAAATAGATGTATTGATGAAAGTTATTGATGTAACATTGAAATAAATGTATTGATGAAAGTTATTGATGTAACATTGAAATAGATGCATTGATGAAAGTTATTGATGTAACTTGAAATAAATGAATTGATGGAAACTCGTTGATATGTTATTGACTAATATATATTGATGTAAAGATCATTGTTGTAACACTGAATGAGATGCAATGTACTCCATTTGGACACATGAAATGAAATTTATTACTACTTTTGCTTTTGAGATCTTATGGAAAGCTCTTGTTCTATGCATAAATTCCTTTTACTTTGCTTGGAATGTGAATAATTTTTGGTAATACTTGTGGTTTTAAGAGTTTCATTTTTTTAGCATTACACAAATAACTCAAATTCATGCCAATTCCAAAAAATTAATTAAAAAAGAATATACATAATCATTTGATGTAATCCTTGGTGGTGATTCCTTTTATGATAATTAGATACTGTTTTTTATTAGCCCAATCTATCTTCATGTCTAAGATGTCTAATGACACATGTGGGCTCATTAAGGGGATATTTCCACATGATGATTTCATGCTCAAATTTCTCTAAACTTCAACAATCTAAAATAAAATGACCCTAATGGTCCAATGTAAACTTAACCTTAATTTATGACTATCATGCAAACCCCCTTTTTTACTGTACATTAGCCTTATTTGATTCATTTTTCTCATTTTTTGTGGCCTAATGAAACCACCTAGCTATGTTTCAATTTGGACTACCCTAGAAAACTAAAAAAATCAATTTTATAATAATTTATTCACTTTTATCATTGGTTATTATGACTATCCCATGGATGTTATAAGTGTTTTAGCATGTGACAATTTGAGGACAACACTTTGGGCTCATTAAGGGGATGTTTACCATTAGTCAACTAATCTCTACATCTTATTCATGATAGATACATAATTCATCATCATGCCAATGAAACAACCAAAGACTCTAACATCATATGAGTGTGAAGTTAAGAATACAAAGAAAAGAGAAGAAATGAATCTACTTTGTGAAAGTAAAAAATTGAACACCATAGAAGAAGACATATCATTGTTTCCAGATGAAGATGATCATGAAGCATCCACTCAAGGAATGAGAAAGAATACTTTGGAGAAACAAAGATAATGAATCTTTGGATTATGAAGGGATTCCCTTCCAGTGTAGAAGATGTTATAAAACAGGTCATGTTGCTGCACAATGTGGATTTGAGAAAAAAACAAAGATGGCTACTTGGTGGAAAGGCGCTTCTCAACAACATTACACGGTTGAGAAGAAATCTGAACAACATAAGAGTTTTTCTGAGGTGGTTGCTTTTGATTCTCAGGATCTTGGGGCATCCCCTTCGAATGTACCAAATGGTGGGGTTGCTAAGTCTACCCCTAAAGAGCAAGTGACTAGGTCCCAGGCTGCCATTTCTAGTGATAGTGCCATGGCTTCCATTTCTAGCGGCTCTTCAATTATTTCTTTGGTTGCACGAAGGAATAATGATGAAATCTCTAAGACTATGGCTACAGGCACTCACCTTCAAATTTGTGAGCTGGCCTGGCATGATAAGGTAGCGCAAGTGGAAGAAGGTTGGATCACTGTTAAGGGAAAAAAAGCTAAATCCTCTCGGCCTTCATTTGACATGACTCTCCACTCCCACAAAAGTAGCTCTAAATGTAAATCTTGAAGGGTCTTGTTTGGGAGCTGGTTTTTGGCTGGTTGTAGGTTGTCTTTTTGCAGCTTTGTTCTTGTTTGTAAAGGGTTTCGGGTCCCTTCAAAACCTGTTTTTACCTTTATCAAAAACAAAGATATTGAATAAAAAATATTACTACAATGAGGAAATCAATTCTCAAAGTTGAAGGTACTTCATCTTTCCCATCTCAAGTTGAATGTACATCATCTTTCCTATCTCAAGTTGAAGGTACAACATCTTCCACATCTCAAATTGGAGGCAAACCATCTTTACCATTTTAAGTTAAAGGTATGTCATGCCATCGTTCCCATATCAATTTGAAGGTGTATCATTATTCCCATCTCAAGTTGCAGGTACACCATCTTTCTCATCTCGATTCAACATTGAAGAAATTCCAAACATTGAGGTAGGTTTACCATTGAGAACACCTCTGTAACACCCCCACCTAGCAACCCTAGGGGAAGTTGCACTTAACAACAAAAACGCAATAATTTTTTTTTTAAAACAAAACAAAGTGAATGAAGGTTCACTACACAATGCCAACAACCCCTAAGGTTACAAGACTGGGCTTACATCAAGCCAATTACGAAATATGAATTAAAACCATTACATTTAATTGTTTACAATTTAATGCGCATGCATTACATCCATGATAAAATTAAATCAATTACATAAGCATTCCACATGATCCCAATAATATACTTTACAATAAGGTTACAACACTCATTCCCCGAATGAGGTAATTCCAAAATATAAGGTTACAATATACAACTTCCACCTCGATACAAAGAGGGGTATAAAATTACATTAATAACTGAAAGTGTAAAGCATGAAGAATTGGATCCCACGAGCTCTCCAACTGGAAATATCATCCATAAGAACAAAAGCGGACTCAACGGATTAAGATGCACGTTCCACCCAACCATGTGATACCCAAAGGCTCACCCCCTGTGCTAGGAGATAGTAACAAGGAATTCTAGACAAGACCATCCACCTCTAGACACAGGATAACTCACACTGACCCAACTAATCACATGAACCATACAACCATAAGGATTACACAAGAACAACTCCAACATCAATGACATAGGTCACATTGCTTCCATAAATAAAATAGATCGAGTATGATACTTAGAAGACCATACACATAAAACCAAATACCAACTATTGTCGTAGAAAGAGTGTCATCACACAACTCGTCATGGGATCTCCTCTGGGAATATTCCTAGGCTCCGGCCCCCACCATGGGTTATCCTGGTGGCCTCTACCGAATCCTGGCACCCATACCCACTCATGTGGAATCAAATACCTCTCATAAGGACAAGATAGATGATCTTGCCATTCCAGGCCTTCCCGTCTCATCCCAAGTCTATACAAGCCCTTGCGTCCATGAGCGAGGCTCAATTATCTTAATTAGTGTGAAAAACTATCCTACTTCTAAGTACATTAATTTAGTTATCACTTGATTAAACCACTTCAAAAAGTTTCCCATTTTACCTCTTTGAGCTTTGGCCTCTAACAAAAGCCACTCTTCTACTTGACAACATACCAAACAAACCCAATCACCAAGGAAATCCCAAGTGCATACCAATACGATAAAACCACTCCAACTCTAAGAGGAACATAAAATGAAAATCCACTCCAACACAGGAGGCAACAAAAGTCAAAACTCTCTCCAAACATTGGAGGCAACAAAGGTCAAAACCCTCTCCAAAAACTGGAGGCAACAAAAGACATACTCCACTCTTTCCAAAGGAGGCACAAACCACATAAACCACTCCTAATACAATGGAGGCACAAACCATCCCCGTTCATGAAAACTGGGTAAAACCACATGATACAATCAAACACCCTACCTAAGGCAATACAACGGTTGACTAACATAGTAACGCAACCCCAAAAGTTGAACCCCTTCTGGAAGACTTACATAACAAGCAACTCCAAATAGAATAAACAACTCAATCCACGAGATCCCTAGCCTCTGGAAACAAAACTCAGAACTACCAAAGTACACTCATAAATTTACAATCATAACAATATTGCCCATACAATACCAACAAGAATTCGCTTAAATCAACAATCGTAAAAATACATGTTCTTTAAATAACTAAAGTTGTATTTTGACATAACCATCTTTTCTCATCAAACAGGAACCAAAGTACATATATACATCATATACTTAATCTTTTTTTTCTATTCATATAAGTTCTAAACCATATAATTTTTATGAACCTTATCTATTCCTTGAAATCTAGAAAACAACAGCATTCCCTATTCACCATTTAAGGTAATAGAATATAGAACTTTTAAATAACATTCTACCCATTATAATAACATCATAATAAAATAACCCTTTTCTTTACACATATTAAATATAATCAATTTTGATCCTAATTATAATCCATATAACTTAACTACGTACATAATTCTCACATTTAACAAATCATTTACAAGAACTTCAAGATTCCATTAAATCAAACAAGTCGTTGAAAACACATTAACCATATTCATTTTGATTACAACCCTAACCTTTAACAATTATTTAATCATTGCACTAACCTTAATTTCCAAAATACAATAGCACTAGTTTTAAAATCAAAACTCACATAAACAATATCTTCATTGCCCAACACTGAGAATGAAAGAAAACGTCATTCAGGAAGCATTCCGGGCAACTAAATAACTTTTGTTAAGATTTCCCAAATCCAATCAATCTCAGTATCCTTTACTTACATTTATCCAATTAACTATACTCAATTCATTTCACGACGTTGAAGTATTTAAACACCAATCATTTACTCCAAGTTTCACAATTATATTCCATAATCAAAATCACTTGATAAATAAAACATTTAATTAAAATAATTCAGTCTTTATTTCAACCTCGAATAAATTGAACAACTAAATTTTATCTATACATGAGTACAATTAAAACGAAATATATATGCATAAAATATATACTTGGTGCATATATATATTTTACATATAAATATTTAAATTTCTAATCTCATTGAAAATTAAGTAATTCATCACAATAGAATAATTTATTTAAAATATATAAAATATACATATATACATTATATAGATATATACACACTAAATGTGTATCATATATATACATAAGTATATATATATAATATATATATATAAATAAACTATTATAACATAAATATTATTTAAATGTTAAAATAATATTATATATATACATATAACATATATATATTATATATATTACATATATATATATATATATTATTATATAATATATAAATATTAAATAATATTAAAAAAAATGAAATTAAATTTTAATTTAAAAAAAAAAGCAACACTCATATGGGTGTGGGCCCCTCCCACATGGGGTTAGTATATGCTGCCCCCCATCTGGGAGCTGTGTGTGCAGCGCACCCAAGTAGCTTATGCTTGCTTCCACCGCCCCCAAGGGGGGTGTTGCATGGGAGCAACGCCTCCCATATGGCGTCGTGGGGGGGGGTGTGGAGGGCTACGACCCTCCCCTCCACCATAATTTTAATATAATTTTTTTTTTATACAACATTTTATTTTATTAAATCTTTTCTCGAAAAAAAACAATCATACACAGAAATAAAACAGGGCATACCCTATTACAGGAAGAAATTTCCTATGCAATATATTTTGAAAACAATTTTTTTTCTAAAAGAGGTTTTAAACCAAACATATTTGTAAATATATGTATGAATATATATGTACAGGTATATTTACAAATATATGCAAAGATTTTCATTTCCAACTCAAACTTGAACAAAAGAAGAACAAATTTTTTTGCCATAACAAAATTAAATTTGCAACACAACAAGGGTTGAGAATATCAAATTTGAAATGAAGATTTTTGTGGGTTTTCTTTCTAATTTCCATTGTGATAAATTCTTGTTTTGGGTTTTCTCTCCTAAATCCAACAACAAATTTGCAAGTTTTGGAATCATTTTTCATGAGTTTTTCATTGAATAAAAACAACATTTCCAGATTTAAAGCTCTTCCAAATTGAAACAAGAAAATAGAAGAAAGCAAAGAATGAACCTGGTGTTTTCTCCCCAAGTTTGAAGACTCCAACAATGGTGATTCCAATCTCCTCTTCAACTCCAAATTCAGCCACAGCAAAACAAACTCTCCACCAAAATAAAAAATTGAATAACAAATGAAATTTCATTTCTTTTCCAAGAGCTTCCCCAAATTTGGTCAAACCCCTAAAATATCCCACCCACTAAATTTATTGGGCTTTTGGAGGATATTTTCTCTTTTTAAATTTTAAAACAATTTGCTTTCAAAATTTATATTTCATGCATTTCAAAATTTCATGTTTTTATTTAAAAAACTGTAATGCCCAAAAATTGTATGAAAGAAAAACCACAACTATCAATTCTTTTTTTTTTGAAAAAGATTACAAGATATTAATGGTTAACACCCATACATGTACATGATACATACAATGCGCATCGGGTGATGTAACTCGTGCAACACCATTACCGCCATGTAGCTTGAGAGTGGGGTAAGGGGATGGAAATGAATTTGGGTTGACACCAAAAATAGGGTTTATGGGACCCTTAACTACCAATCAACAGTTGGTGCTCACTTTCGTGTGAGAGTTAGAGTCCTTCTTAAACCTCCTTGGTACGGGTCCTCATGTGGAGAAAACATATCAATATCACCTAAAGATTAATTGACAGAACATTATTCTGCTTACTAATCCTGCCCTTTCCAATCACCTTAACAATATCGAAGAAATCTACATTAAACATTTTTCCTTGGACTCGAATATGAGAGTGAGTAAGATATGGATAATATAATTTAACTATTAACTTTCTTATTCAATTATTTATTTATTTATTTTTTTAATTATCACAGTTTTAACTATTGACTCATCCGTACTAATTAAATTAATATATATATTTCATTTTATTTTAAATTTATAAGATTACATATAATTAAATATAAATTGCATCCTTTATATTTATATTATATTAGTTTTCTTTTAAGGGAATAAAGAAGAAAAATAAAATAAAATCAGGAGAAACTATCCTTTTTAAATAATTCCTAAAATTACGTGGACCTTTTCTCTCACATTTATTCTTATTAAATTTATAAGGTCTTTACCTCTCTTTTTATATTCTTTAAAAGGGGTAAGAATATATTCCCCATCTTTTATTAAAGAGATTTTAAGTATGAGGATTACGTGGAGCCTCAAAAGTAAGGTTAAATACTATTAGGAAGATTAATGAGACACTTCGTTACCACCACCCTAAGCCGTACCTCATCCATAGTAGCGCCTTCATTCCTCCCGATTGATTCTATTATTATTTCCCCTTGTTTTCTTTATTTTTGACCTTAATGTTTTACGATGTCCATTCTCCTTATTACGATATTTTGAAATGGTGAAGAAAGACGTCGACTCTATTTGCATCGGCGTAAGAGCACTGCACCCCATAGGACACTTTGCTCAAGGTGAAGGATATAAAGTTGAGCGGTTGCAACAGGATACTAATAATACTCTTCCCATTTAAGATGTTCCGATACTGCTATTGGAGACACACTAGGTTAATATTCTGTCACAATGCCTTACTCGCTGATAACAAGAATATTGCTATATTTCCCTAATCACACAATAAGTCTTCATAAGTAATTCATTTCCAGCTAGTTTTAAACCTGCATTTCATAAAGCTCTCTTTATCATCCCCTCGTCGTGTCTTTTCCTTGCTCAGACCTGACATAATTCCTAATCTTGTTAACAAATAGGAACATGAGGATTTCTAGTCAAAATTTGCATAAATTTGGGTGCTAGCTACGTTCCCTATTGAGAGGTACCTCTATTGCTTGCTAAGATCTGACTCTTCAGAGATAGATCTGCCAATTGGTGAGGCTAGCATAAAAAGGATGGCTGCACGTTATTGGAAATGTCTGTGGCATGGATCAACTCGTTGCCCAGAATGAGTTCTCACATTGGGTTTGAGTCTCATTGGCGGTTGCTAGGCATGCTCAAACCTGCTACGCTAATTCTTACCTGAGGACTATCACTAGAAGTCATTTGTGATACACCCTGTTCAAACGTTCATGCCTATGTAGCGATCAAGCTGGGACCCAAGTAGATCGCTCTGAAGATTAAGTTTATGTGTAAGGATATTTACTTGATACAGGTCAGTGATTATTTTCAAGAAAAATGCCTATTCTACTACAGGCAGTGGGTAGATCAATATTGTGGGGGACGGCAGGCCGTGCATGGTTATATTAAATATAGGTATACTTCTGTTACAAATGAATACTATATTTATTTATTTTTTAGACAAATTTGTTGAATGAGCAGTAGTATCTTCTAAGTTTAGGTGTATGGTTCCCCACTTACTTCGATGTGCACAAAGACACCCAGCCAGACTTTGCTACAAGTGGCTTGCAATACCCGGAAATGGATCAACTGCATAATATACGAATAAGATAAGAAAAGAAACTATGGTACTATGAATAGGTTAATATTTTCAGGGAGAGTCATGCTGTGTAATATTTATTTATTTATTTATTTTGTATGTTAAGCACTCCCCATTGCTACAAGATTATTGAGCCCTAATATTTTCCAAAAGCTGTGGTTCACTCTATTTATTCCCTGACATCAATGTGCATGCCTTTTGGAGGCCTTTAAAGGAGCTCTCTACGGATACTATTCCGCTAAGATAAAATGACAAACTGAAACAAACTTATATGTGAAAGTAAGGATAGTTTCATTACTTATCATGAAGATTCATGTTGTGAGACACGTCTCTACAGGCCTTATTACTGTGCAAAGATTTTGTTCATAAAATTTGAAACTATGGGCTACTATGTGCTCCCATTCTTTGGAAAAATGACATGTTCTCTGGGGCCTGTACAATCCTATTCGGTTCATTGCAGAAAGTGACGTATTCCTTAGTATATATTCATTTCCATAGATACAATTGTTCTGATAGAAAAGCTAATATTTTTACTGCTATTTTTCTTTTTTTTTAATATAAATTTCTTTCTTCATAGGATTTTAATAATGAAACAATATATATTTCTAGAATTTTGTAAACACATTAACAACTTCTTCCATAAGTCATTGCAAGGATTTATATTCTAAATACTTAATAAATAAAAATAAATAAACAAAACCTATATAATCTCCAACATGTAAATACTGCAGAGAAGGAAGACAATACATTTCTTTTCAAAAAAACTACTGATATCCTTGCAAATAAAGTTCTTATCAGTTCACATCTGAGTGCAAGAGTTTTATAGTCCTCCTGTACCTCGAGAATATAGTGTAAAAACTCTATAATAAAATAATGTTGGTTTCTTATCTCTCTTTTTTTTTTCTTTTAATTTTAAATATAGAAATACATCAGCTTTATATATTCCTCCATTGCCATACTTTGAACAATTCATACTCTTATTGTGGCAAATAACCAAAACAACAATATATTTATTTATTTTATTTATCTTTCAATACAAGTAGAGTATTAAACAATAATACATTTCACTAAGCTAAATGACTACTCCAAAAGCCTTTATTACCTTATTTTATTTGCCACAATATCACAACAAATGCATTTTTTATTTGCAACATTCAAGAGCTATACATACACTTTTCAATGCTTACACATAACCAACAAGGAGGGGTTTATTAGTACAAAAATGATCTCAACACATTTTTCTCATAGTAAGAGAATTATCTTCCCTAGTTTACAATGTAACATTGGTCTTCCCAAATCTGCATAAAAACTGCACAAGTCTCTCCCACCTACACAAGAAACACAATATTTTCTTCCATAGCCAAGGTAGTGCTCACCTCCCAACCTTTGGTTGGAAAAACCAACCACCCCCGAGCTAGGAAGCAACCGAGGGAACCGGGCACAAACAAAACCAAACAAAACATTATTTACACACACATGATACAAACAAAATTATTTTCACACCCACCCAAGGGATTTTTTTTTCACATAACTTTAGGATTCCATCAAGAATCCAAAGTGGGGGATAGAGAGTGGACTACGCACTCCATATGGGGACTCATAGTAATAACAACAAGAATAATTCATATCATACTCCCATCATTTCACATGCAATCCTTCTTTAATATCTCCTCTTTCTCCAAAACCCATACCACCCAAAACCATTTCTAACATTTCACAATTACATATGGGTACTCATACCCTTTTTGAGCCTCTCCTCTTAAGGAGGGATTAAAATTCCCTATGGAGGTTCCTACTCCATACCATCCCCAACAAGGGATGCTCTTCCCAACTTGGGTGAGCCTATCTGTAATGCCCCAAAATTTACTCCAAAACAAAACATGACTAAATTTTTTTTTTTGACACATGTTTGTAAATTTTCTATCATTATACTAACCATACACAATGTGATGATGTATTACATGCATTAGATGACATTTCCCTTATAACGAGATCAACAACACGCCACTCGAGGGTGAGGGTTGGGTACTTAGATGAGCGGGTATGCGTGGAGACCATCACACATACCTTCAAGCAATCATGAGAAAGGTCGGGGTCCGACATTTGAGACTGAGTAATTACAAGTTAAAAGCAAGGGTTAATTGATGTTATAAAGTTATGCTTGCTCACTCTACACTAATTAAGCTTCCTTGCCAAAATTGATGAAGTCTACATTAACATCTAATTTTGAAGGCCAAAGCAAGGGGTAGAAGAAAATTCATAGTTTACAAATCAATTAATAAATTTCCATTTTAATTAATTTATTATTATTAATTTATTTTAAAAATAAATAAATAAATAAATAAATACAATTAATATATAATAAAAACATTTATTTACTACAAGAATAAATTAAAAGATATTAAATTAAAGAATAATTTATACAAATCATTACATTATAAATTCCTTTATATGTACATATTTTTAATTTCCTTAAAGGAAGGAAGAAATGGTATAAAGGAAGAGGTATTACTTTCTTTTCTAGAATCCCTAATATTAGGTGTTTAAATCCCTCCTTATTTTTTTTAATTTAAGGTAAAGGAATCTTTCCTAAAGGGATGGGAATACATTCCTTTATTTTCTTTTTATTTTAAGGAACACTAAACGTGGGATGAAAGATGTCCTAAATAAGACAAAGAGACATCACTTATGTGGAAGGAAGGGTGAATCCTAGCGTAACTTTTGGAGGTAATTTTTTTAAGGAAGGCTTTCCAGATAGAATCGCCCCAAGAGCATAGTCCTTCTTAATGATATTGAAACGTGAGTGCTTAAAAATAAGCGAAGATTTATGACAGTGATTTATTTCGAAGTAGAGAAGACTTACTTTCTCCAACCACTATCGTTTAGCAATGAACTTATTTCGTTAGGCGGGAAGGCAAAATTTAACGGAGTTGAAGCATATTGTGGCGTCCATTTTGAATATCACCATTTTAAATATCAATATTTCAACCCTAAATTGTTGGCATTTTCTTTTTAAACCTGGTTTGCCACATAGCCGGACGATGCACCATTTATCCCAGTTAAGCTTCCAAGAGTGCTGCAGATTGAATATGTTGGGTGACGCATCGAATCTATCTGATTTATTTCCTGAGAAGGTTGGTCAGAAACTATGGTGGTGTTGGGGTGATTATTCTATTTGGGGGCAAAATCCCTAGTAGACTGCATTTAGGTTTGCATCTTTATTTATCTATCTATATATATATTTTTCGTTTAAGCATAGATGGTTCTCAACCTGCAACTGATAAACATTTTATGTTTTGAGATTCCTTCTTTGAAGGGCTTACTGGTGAGGGCTTTTCACAAAAAAAAATCATTGGCCTTCTTTGGGGCTTGCAACCTCTCTACAGGTTGTGGCCTGTGAGATTTGTAGCCCCCCCATTGTAGAGCCTTTTGGCCTGTATATATATATTTTTTATATTCCTTCATTAAGCTATCTTATATGCTAGATTCCAATTTACTGTATTTTAGCATTCAATACCGTATTGCACAGGAAGAGCTCTATATATTGAGGAATAATAAATTCGTATTATATACTGTTAAAAGTGAGATCTAAGTAATCTTCGCATTATTTTTTAGTTTTATACCAGAATACTTTACATTTGAACATATGAAAGTAACATGGCTTTTCTAAGTTCTCTTTTTTTTTTCTTTCTGTAATATATCTAAGCTACAGATATTGCAGAACATGTATTGAACGTGAGTTTTGTAAGACATTTCAGGGTATAAAATATATGCATATATTTATGATTTAAACGCCAATAACTTAATTCAAATTCTTACCATTTATTTGTCAAAATTCCAAGCAACTTGTATCAATGTAAAACTGAAAAGAGCAGGTGTATAAATCTTTTCTCTTGCAACTATATTATTAACAGAAGAACAGAGATTTTAAAAGCAACATTTCCCTACAGTATTACTGAATTTTTATTTTTATTTTTTTCTTTCACTCAAGATTACCTAAAGCTTATGAGCCAAACACAAATCTAATATTTTCTATCAAACCATATCTTACATTTATATCTATACATTTTCCTCTGCTTCTTTCTTTAGACTAAACAACCCAGTATGCAATATATTCCTCTTTCTTTTTTTTTAACTACGTAGAGCCATATAAGCAATAGAGTAAACTCAAACAAATCTGCCTAACAAAAATATTTTCCAACTGAAACTACACATTCATTTACAGGCAAATAAATAAAGAAATTCGACCCTATGGTAGGTCCGCTAATTATTTTTGAATAACTCCTTGCAGATATTTCAGATTTTCCACCAGAACATACTAGAATTCTGAGTGTTCCTTTTTATGTAGTTTACTTTGGGTTACAGAGTATAGAGTAATAGCTTCCTCCTAAATATACAGAATTATATATAACTCAAGAGAATAGAGCTCAAATTAACATATTACACAGCCCTGTATTTTTATAAAAGAATTGCAGATTTAAAATTTGGACAGTTCGTTCCCTTTCAAATAAAAATAGGTTCTTCACAACAAAAGTGTACTTGTATGTGAAACTATCAAACTAAATAAGTGGAGTACTACTTTTTATTTCAAAGATACAACCAGAAATTATTTCTCCCTTACGCTCCTAGTGAACAGTTACTCTACAGTAATACAGTATTTTATTTCAAGAAGCAAGGGTTGATGTGATAAACATTCCAACTAAAATACCATACTTCCTCATCCAAACATAAAATTAGACATTACTTTCTTCTACACATCAGACTGAATTCTCCTTTTCAAAGCACAATACAAGTTCACTCTCATAGAACATCTTTATAAGGGCTTAAAATTTTCAACCAACATGGTAGATTTCTTTTGAAAAATAACAACCCAATACTTTCCACCAAGATGGTTTACACATAGACACTTAAAAAAAAAACCTTCCAATGCTATGAAATTAAACTTCAAAAGGGCAGATTTACTTAGAATAATAACACCATTTTCTTTTACAATATGAGTTCAAAACTACCATTTTCACTGCGAGAAAACACCAAAATCTCTCATTTAATAAACAAGGGTTTTCAAGTGGAGGCATATAAAGATAAACTCTTTTAACATTTTTAGATCAAAATTTTATAAAGAATACACTTTGATGAATATGGCTTGCTCTTTTCCTATAATTTCCTTCTAAAACAAAATACAAACTTTTACTATTGCAATAGTATTAAAAATAAATACAATGAACACAAACAAAGGAAAAAGACTTGCTCTTTTCTTTCTTTTTTTTCATTTCTTCATTGAAAAATATGAATCCCATCTTTTAGACTTACAATATTATCACAATATTTGAGGAAGAAAATGACTTACAAACTCATGAACAAGGTCTTGCTCTCCTCCCTACCGTAATGGCGTCATGGAGCCTCGTGGGCTCTAGCCATACCCCCGAGCAAGGTTTTCTTTTAACTCCAAGATGATGAATGGAGATTTTTTTCAAATTTTACAAGTGATGAAATATAAGATAGCACCAAATCTCATGCTTCTAGTTTCTCTACTTCTTTATTCTCAACCATGATCCATACAACTTACCACTTTCTTACAGAAAAGAAAAATACACAAAAGAGAAAATGGAAGTAAGAGAGAACTTATCTGTTTTCTCCAAGTGAGGGAACTAACTCCTTTATTCTTCTTCCTCTCCAAACCAAGCCATTTTCATCATTATCTTCCAAAGAGATGGACTCCTCTCTTTTTTTCATTCTTTCTACCATCTTCACTCAAGTTCTCCAAGCGGAGAAGTGGGCAATGCCCAAATCTTCCACCTTCTTGAGATATGTATAGGAATCCTCCAAACCTACACTCTTTCCCACAAGTGCCCACACATGTGTGAGTCTTGTGCCAATTCCAAGGACTTTTGGGGAGTGGGAAGTTGAGAGTGACGAGTCACTTTTCCCAAGCCCCAACACTTTTTGAATTCGTCACATTCATGAATGTGGACTTTTGAGGGGTCTTTTCACACTCCAAGGACAAGTTCACATGTCAAAAAGGTTTCAAACCCATAGGTATAGGTCCTAGGGGTCTATTCTTGTTCAAAAACCAAGGAAATTGACTAAATAATCCTTTTTTAAAACCCACAAAAGAATCCATACGAGTTTTGATCTTGACCAAGGGTTCCAACCCCAACCAAACTCACATCACATGACCTACAATTGGATTCTACTCAAACATAATCAATCAATCAATAATAAAACCTCAAACCTTTCTAAGTCAAATAGGGCTACACTTAGAACTTCCCAAAGATGTATCTGATTTGATTCCAATATTTATCCATCCTCCTATTTGCATATTCGATTCCTGCACATTACCAAGGTCAGCATGATTAGATCATATATCTCTTCATATTATTAGCTAATCCAATTCACATAATTTTCACTCATGAACTATTTACTCATTAATACATCAAATGAACCTAGATTCAATTTTCATTATAATCCAAGGAAATACACACTTACTCCCTTACAAGAATATAGTCAATGAAATAGTCACTCCATAATTTTGTTTACCACCTTAGTAATTCATTTTAAACTCCTATAACATTAATGATGAACCATTTACCAAAATTTAATATGCCAAATAACCCATCTCTTTCAAGTTATATCTAACAATTCATATGTGCTTATATCATAATTAAATCAAGGTTAATGCCCATGAATCCTAAAAAGAGTTTCATCATTCACTTCATCATAATCATCATCTAACTAATTGTTTGATTGAAATAAAATGGGGGATACGAAACGAGGTCTTACATTCACGGTAGCATAAGCAAAAATATTATCAAATAATCACACTATTTGTCATCCATAATACATCTTACCATCTATTTAGGATCACATAAAACATATTAGGTCTTTACTAATTACATGCAAGGTGGGGCCTTACACTATCCCTACACAACCCTTTTTCCCATAACACATAATACATGAAAACAAAACACAAGAAGATATGCTCCAAGAGCAATTTGAAATAAACATACAGATCAACACAATAGATCAAATTTCAAGCACATCTTTTCACCTACACATATAATCTTTCAAATACAAACATGAAGAAGTAGAAAAAAAAAGTGGTGAATCTACCTTAAAACCAAGCTCAAGGAAAGATGGGTTGAGGATCCACACAACTCCTCTTCTTCCAAGCTTTTTCCTTCAAACTCCTCACTTCCCCAAAATTAAACCAAAATCCAGAATGCAAAAGAATCCCCTAACCCTTGTTTTGAGTTTATTTTATAGAAACTCAAGTTTTAATTCCTTTGAAAAGGGAGCTGACATTTGTCAACCTTCGATTCACCCTCCCAGGCACACTCACCCATGTGTTCTCACACATGTGTGGGGACTTGGGAGACTTTCAAGACAACATGGAGAAGTGGGATTGGAAAGGGACTAGTCCCCATCCCACTTCCCAAACCTTATTTTCGTCAAACCTCTTTAAGGCCTCAAAAAGAGTGCACTATCTTGAGACTGACCCATGATTTTGAGCTAAAAAGGTACCTAACCCATAGGTACCTGCCCTAGGGACCTTAAACCCATAAAAACACTTTAAAAAATATCACTTTTCAATCCCCAAAAGTGCCTAAAAGTTCAAATCCGAGTTTATCCACTTGGATAGACAACTCACCCCTTAAATGGATTGACGTGGCAATAAAAACCAAATTAAAAACATTCACAAATAACATCAATAATTACATGATGGAACTATAGTCCCTTCATATGGACTTTAGGTCGGTTTCAATGGTTAATTTACATAGGGTTCCCAAGGGTTGCCTCCAATTTCCATTGGCCATGGAAAATGTACCTGCACACTTGATTCACACGTTAATCCATCAAAGTAAATCATATTCATATAATAATCAAACAATTTGAATCACAATTGCATTCACACAATTTTCATAATTCGCATAGCATAAAAATCTCATAACATAATTGAAAAATCATTCTAGCCACCTATCTTATCCCATTTTCATTAGCCTTAATTTTCATACTCATCTAATTACAACATGATTGGTTCACACCACTTGTTTCGTTCAATCATCATTAAATTTTTAGATTCAAATTAAACAACTCAATAACCAACATAAAATTAGATCAATCATCATCGTTATCTAACATGTAGCATGTAATACTCCCATGTTTGCTGCTACATTAGATACTCTCGATACTTTTGATCTTGTGGATGCTCTGTGATACTCTGTGTGGTGGTTTTATATTTGATCATATGTGGTTTCTTAGTTGATTTGCTTACTGCTCGTGGCGTTATGTGTGGCAATTGATGATATATTATATATGAATGATTTGATTTGTTATGTAATGATGTTCTTTAAATTTATATGCGATAGTGTAATTTCATGATATTATGTTTACGATGACATGTTCAGTATTTTGTGGTGGAGGGACGGAGTAGTACCACTCGCTTGCAAGTGCCCTATTACCCCGCTATTTCCTTTCACCATGTGTTTTCCGTGGAGATTATATGTTATTTGACGTTTATCTGTTTGCAGGAATTGTAGGATTAAAGTCTCGACTCCACCTGCTTCGGCAGGACAGGGTGAGCACAAATTAAACCCAACGGGTACGATGTGGTTAAAAAGGAGTTGCTAAGGAGGAATTCCCGACCCAAGTCTGTCATTTCGTATGAGGTTGTTGAGTCATATGTTGATCCGATTTTGTCTTGATATTTCGATTGTTTTGAGTTAGATGATTTAATTAATTTATTATGTTGGTGATAGTTAATTTAATTATTTTGGAATTAAAAGAGATTGAATTTAAGTTATTTTATAAATTATGGGTTAAGAAGTATTGAGGTTTAATTATATGTTAATTAAAAAGTTAATTATTAATAGAAGTTTGTTTTAATTGAAATTTTGGAATTTTGTGGAAGTAATTTAAAAACAAAAGAAATTATTGGTTTAAAATTAAATAAATAAATAATTAAAGTTGAGCGGTGGTAATTTGAAATAAATAAGTAAACAAATACATAAATAATGATTAATTAAAATTGGTAACTTGTGGGAGTTATTCGGAGAAGAAAATTAGTTTTTTTTTTTTTGGAAATCCTTTTTACGGGAGGAGAAAAGAGGTAGAGGGGGAGAGATTTTTCTTGTGGGGGGAAAAAATTGGTTTTCAGAAAAGGAAGCTGCAGGGAAGGCCAGTGCGGGAAGGTGGAGAAAAGCGTCTGTGGGAAGTTCTTCTCCAACCGAAGGACGCCAGGTTCCCTTCAAGCTCTCTTTTTTAAATTGTTTATACTCTTGATTTATTTTATAAGGTTTGGCTGTACTGTTGATGAATGTAATCTCTGGATGAGTTGAATTTCTGAAATTAAAAATTTTCTGTCTGTTGAAATATGGCAAATTTTCCATGAAACTTAGGAAAAATATTGTCCCGATTTATGCAAACAAGTTATTGAAAATCTGTGAATGCCAAAAGATTTATCGTTTTCCAAACCAGAATCTTGAATTTTATTTGTCCAAAACAATTATTTGATCAGTACCGGGGATCGGGGTAAAATGGGGTTTTACCATTTAATTCGGTAAATACATCCTTATAGGTTAATTCTCTCAAAATTTTTTGGAAAACAGTTTTACATTGTGTGGAATGGGTAATTGGATATATTTTACTCTATGTACGTTTCGCGGGATTGCAATGCCGTGTATTTTATTGGTTATTTTATTGTATGGAACCCATTCATATTGAATAAATAGTTATATTTATTTAAATCGATATTGGACTGTTGTATTTGATTCGTTCTTTTCTATTTAGTAAACAATAATGTGTTGTGGAGTAAATCGTGAAATTTTCCGTTGATGAAATTTTGGTATGTTGATTTCTGGAATATTGCGCCCTCACGCCAGTATAGTATACGATATATTTGATATACATTCTATTTGCTTTACCCTGTAGTAAGTGTAAACAGGAATTAGTATCGGAATTTTTTTTCCGAATCGTGAGATTATACAGGATTTTGTATGTTAGATTTAATATTGAAAATTGTGTTATTTATTCAACCGCGGTATGGCCTTTCGTTTGTATGCTCGTTTTCGATTTTCGAGAGTTTGTGAAGGGGTGGTTGGCAGCGGTCACAATACCCTGGCCCCAAGTCAGTACGCTGCATTTATTTTGGTGCAGTGTTAAATTGTATGTTGAACAGTCCTTGGGATGGGGTAGAGACTCAGTTTCGGTGCCTTGTGTTCGCATTTGGGTGTAACCCGATTCATTTGACTTCCGTGTTTTATTATTATACACTGTGGCCATCGCCATCCATTTGCCAGTTCATTTATGTGGGTCGCTGTTCATGGTGTCATGTATTGTTACTGTTGTGCACTTTGCTCTTGATTTTGGGGTCGCTCGCTTATATTTGACAGCCGTTTCATCCGCGCCCCCTCTGTTCCTTCTCCGGGCATTGTGTCGGTTACCGAGGACGCCGTCCGTCCCTGTTATCGTATAAAGTTCGCTGGATAACTTGTGTTACTGCCTAATGTTTCTCTCGCTTTTCTTTTTTGGACACTGTGTGCGTTGAGAATTTACTGAGTTTTGTTCTCTCCTATGCGCCCGTATTCTTACGGAGATAAATGTTTTAAATTCGAAATGTGCAACAACCAGTTGGCTGAATTTGTATTCATTAAGGTATGTATTAGCTATTAATAATTTGAATGCCAAATTTCGGGGCAAATGTGATAATTGTGGCGTGTGATATGACTAATTCATATGTAATTAATACGATGGTTCGTTCATTCAAAATTCGATAGGCAATAGTTTTAAGTCATAGACAACTAATCAGGAATACAATTATATTTATATTTATCCGTATGGATATATATATAAGTATTTGGGTTAAGTTAATATTTAGATTGAAATTAATGTTAATACTATATTTATATATACATACGTAGATTTTATATATGTAAATTGTAATTTACTTGTAGGGTAGTTTAAATTGATAGTATAGTAAAAGATAGGTTGTAAATAGTTTTATTCACTGAGTATTGTGTATTACAAAGATGAGAATCACGGTGAAACATAGAGTTTAATTTGGATGTTTTTAATTAAATGGAAATTTTGTGTATTGAAGTACATTTTGATGAGTTTTGTTCCACGTATTAAGACGTGTCCTTCTTGTAGTATGGTTAATAATTCTTTGAGTTATATCGTTTCATGTATTATGGAATCTTCTTTGTTTGGGGGTTTATGTTCTGCAAGGGAACCTTAGAGTTTAACAATCTTGTTAGGAACCCGAGTGATTCCAGAGGTGGGTCATTGTGGCTTTCTTATTTCGTTTTAAATTTGATTTTTGTGATGTTATTGGGTCGGTTACATGGTTGGATTATACCAGTCTATGAATGAGTTTCCTGGTGGTTTGGTGAGATGGTCATGCCTCACCTTTGATTGACATTTGATTCAGTTCTTTATGTGATACTATCCTCGATGTCATTGTTTTGCAGTTGAGTTCTTAGAGGGAGTGGCTCTAAGTGGGTGGTCGGCGCACAAAGGGGCGCCAGGATAGCCCTCGTTAGAGTGAATTTAATAAGTGATAATTTAAATAATTAACTAGGGAATGGGTAGTAACACACTAAAAAGATAATTGTTGCCTCATCCGCCTTTTTATGCTACCACAGACTAAAGGGGATTGAGAAGGCCGTGGTTGGCATGTTCGTTGCCTTGTCTTCGCGAAAGGTAACGGATCCGCATGAGCAACCCTATGGGGCGGTTCCTTGAGATAGGTAGCCTGGATAACCATAGATGGAGGCGGTTCCTAGTGCTTGGTTGCCTGGATAATCCGTCAGTAGATGGAGGCGGTACCTTGCAATAGGTAGCCTGGAGAATCCATGTTAAGCCATGCGATGACACTTCCCTCTAACATTCATATTTGTGTTGTCCTTTGGAAATCCTCTGGAATTGGTCACTTGCCTTGTATTGATGATTTTAGTTGTTGTTATTTGAATTTGAGTGCTTTTATGTGTTGTGTAATTTCATTTAGTTGGTTGTGAGTCTTTGCCTTGTTGGCTTGGTCGGGAATCCTTCCTTAGCAACTCCTAGCACGGGGGTGGTCGGGTGGATCGTGTTCCGCACCCCATTGGGATTCTTTCTTTTATGCAGGTTCATCTTACGGTGCTGAGTTGCAATTTCAGTGGATTCTTGTTCGTGTCTTCCAGATTTATGTATTTTCTTTTATTAATGTATCATTCCCACCTAGTTGGGAAAGTCCTGTATATTATTGCACATGGTGCTATTGTAATGTAATCTTATGATGTTGTATTGTACCTTTACAATGATGCATAACTTGGATATCATTCGATCATATGGCTTTATTGTTGTATTGATGTAATAATATTTATAAATGTATGTGTGTATGGTTTATGTAATGGTTAGTTAAATGCTCTCATTGTTAATAGTTAGTTCTTATGTAACGACCTCGTGTTCCTCAAAGGATTAAGTTATGCAATTTGATTAATAATTATGTTATGTTATTTACTACTCTCTTCTATGTTCAAATAAAAACAAAAAAAATTGGTTGCATTTTACTTAATTCCTTTGGGGTTGCGTGGCGGGGCGTTACAACTTGGTATCAGAGCCAAGGTTGCTAACACTGGGTTCTCTGGGTAGTAGGTGTCCGTTAGGCAACCTTTGTGTTAACTTTGATCTTACATACTATAACTTTGTGCAGGATCATGCCTCGAGCTAGAGGTCGTGGTCGTGGCCATGGAAGAGGCCGGGGTGGTGGTCGAACAGGCAGTCATCATAGTCCAACCCCACTGAGTCTCCATGGTTCGAGACATGAGGAAAATTCAAATCCTCAAAGTAATCCACCAGTTGGTGACCAGAATCAGGGATAGCCTGGTTTGGATGGTCAGTTGCAACGTCTTCTAGGAGAACTCCTTGATCGTTTGGGGCCTAGGCCTCAGGAAGAGTCACGAATCGAAAGAGAGAGAGAAAGGTCTCCAAGGCACAGGGATGCTCCAGCAGATCAGGACGCAGTAATTGCAGGGCATATGAGGGATTTGTTGAGAGCTCACCCTCCTACCTTCGACGGCTCAGGAGGAGGCTTGGAAGCAGAAACCTGGTTGATAGATTTGGATCGTTGCTTCGCAATGCACCCATTCGGTAGCAATACCAAGGCTCGGTGTGCAGTGATTCATTTGCGGGGTTTCGCCTCTACTTGGTGGAGGTTAGAAGAATAGAAGTTGCACCTGGATATTAGTGTGGTTACATGGGAATTATTCTTGGATAGGTTCAGGGCTCGGTTTCTCTCTGATCATTGGAGGCAACGTAGAGCTGATGAGTTCCATGATCTTAAGCAGATGTCTATGTCCGTTGAGTAGTATGAGCGGCGGTTCTACGAACTCAAGCAATATGCTGGGATTAATCACGATGAGGGGTTGCTTGTTCAGCATTTTGTTCGGGGTCTAAATGCACGTATCAGTGGTGGAGTAAGAGTCTTCGAGCTGAAGACCATGGAAATGGCAGTGGAGAAGGCTCGGTTGGTAGAGGAAAACTTGGCTATGGCTCTTGGAGGTCATGTTGGAGTTCAGATCGGCAGTGCTCCGGCACCAGGTACAGGTTCTAGAGGTGGGCAGTCTCAGTGTGCAGGGTCTTCTAGGAACTTTCAGACGCCATCTAAGGGTGGTTCACACCAGCAGCAGTCTCAACCTAAGCAGAATAAATCGCAGTCTCAGCAGAGGGACAGGTTTCAGGGCAAGAAGTTTCGTAGTTGGCAACGAGATAAACCTGATCGTTCTGTACAGCCTGCACAAAGTGCACAGTCAGCACCATCCAGAGGTAGCTTTCAGCAGTCAAATGCACCTTCTAGGGTTAGAGGTTTTGGTAGAGGAACAGGTTGCTTCTCGTGTGGGCAGCAAGGGCATATTGCCAGACAGTGTCCATAGAAGACCACTGCAGAATTTAGTCAGAGGCCAGCTGTTTCTGAGCCTACAGTAGGTGATGCGGGGAGAGCTCATCGGGTTTTTGCGGCAGTAGATAATCGACAAGCTGAGCATCAGGGTACTGTGATCGAAACATCAGGTGTGTTGAAGGGTACTAAAGTCTCCATACTTTTTGATTCTGGTGCTTCTGATTCATTTATATCTCCTTCCGTGGTGGAGCGATGTGGTTTGGTGGCATCTAGGCAAGGCATAACTTGGCAGGTTGAATTAGCCTCAGGGTCGAAAGTTCGTGTAGAAGAGTTTGTTCAGGGTTGTAAGTTAGATTTGGGAGCTTTTTTAACTAAGGTGGACCTTCGGATCTTACCCCTGGGCTCATATGATATAGTCTTGGGAATTGATTGGTTGTGTTCACATCGTGCTTTGTTGGATTGTCGCCGTAAGGTAGTGCGGTGTACCGATGATTCTGGAAAGGAGGTGGAGATCGTGGGAACTCAGAGGCCTATTTCTTTGCGGATGATCTCTGCCATGCAGTTAAAAAGGTTGTTCCGTCAGGGTTGTCAGCTCTTTGCGGTAGCAGTGCATGATCTCGAGACTGATGTTAGTCGAGAGAAATCTTTGGATGATTATCCTCTTCTTAAGGGGTTCGCTGATGTGTTTCCGAGTGAGATTCCTGGAATGCCGCCCAAGCGGGATGTAGATTTTCGGATAGACCTAGTACTTGGAGCTGAGCCTATCTCTCAGGCTCCGTACCGAATGACCACGCAAGAACTTCAGGGACTCCGTCTTCAGTTGGAGGAGTTGATAGCAAAAGGGTTTATCCGTCCAAGTGTCTCTCCATGGGGAGCACCCGTGATTTTCGTGAAGAAGAAGGATGGTTCTCTCCGCCTATGCATTGATTATAGGCAGTTGAATAAAGTAACAGTGAAGAATCGTTATCCCTTACCCAGAATAGATGATCTCTTCGATCAGATAAGAGGGGCAAAGATATTTTCCAAGATTGATCTGAAGTCCGGATATCACCAGTTGAGGATTGCAGAGCAGGATATTCATAAAACCGCATTTCGCACTCGATACGGACATTACGAGTTCACAGTGATGTCGTTTGGGTTGACAAATGCGCCTTCAGTATTCATGAGTCTGATGAATGGGGTGTTCAGGACCTTTTTGGATAGATTTGTTCTTGTGTTCCTCGATGATATTTTGATCTATTCTAGGTCTATAGAGGAGCATGAGGAACATCTTAAGCAGGTATTGCAGTGTTTGAGGGAAAACCAGTTATATGCCAATTTGGAAAAGTGTGATTTCTACAAGACAGAAGTTCAGTATCTTGGCCACGTCATCTCAGGTGAAGGAATCTCTGTGGACCCTGCAAAGATTCAGGCTATTGTGGATTGGCCCGTACCAACTAATGTTTCAGAAGTTCACAGTTTCATGGGGCTTGCAGGTTATTACCGGCGGTTTGTTCAGGGCTTTTCTAGGATTGTGCATCCTATTACTTCTCTCCAGAGGAAAGGGAATAAATTTTTGTGGACGGAAAAATGTCAGCAGGCTTTTCAGACTCTTAAGGAGAAACTGACTAGTGCACCTATTTTGGCAGTACCAGATCCTGCAGGAGAGTTTGTGGTGTGTACTGATGCCTCCTTGGAAGGCCTAGGGGCCGTCTTGATGCAGGAAGGGCGTGTGATTGCATACGAATCCCGGAAACTTAAGGATCATGAATTGAACTATCCTACACATGATCTTGAGTTGGCCGCAGTGGTTCATGCTCTGGTTAGATGGAGACATTTTCTCTTAGGGCATCAATTCAAGTTGCATACGGATCATCGCAGTTTACAATACATATTTACGCAGCCGAATCTGAATGCCAGACAGAGGAGATGGATGGAATTTTTATGTGAGTATGATTTCGAAGTGAAATATATTCAGGGTAAGGAGAATGTGGTAGCTGATGCTTTGAGCAGGCGTAGGCATGAGATTTCTGCTATGACTCTTGGGATTGATTTGAGGAGTCAAATTCTCAATGCTCTCTCTTTGGACAGTTGGTATTCGGAGGTGAAGTCTGAGATCGAGTCAGGACGGTCTCTCGAAGGAAAATTTGCTAGGTACTCTTTGGATTCTGATGGTGTTTTGTGTTATTCAGGACGTATGTATGTACCTCCTATAGAGGGTCTTCGTACCCTAATTTTGACTGAAGCCCATAGGGCACCCTATTCGGCAAATCCGGGAGTTAAGAAAATGTATGCGGATCTGCGTTCATTATATTTTTGGTCAGGAATGAAGCGGGATATCGCTGATTTCGTAGCTAGATGTCTGGAGTGCCAGAGGGTTAAGGCAGAACATCATCACCCGGCAGGATTACTTCAGCCTAATCTTGTTCCCGAGTGGAAATGGGATATCATTTCTATGGATTTTATCGTTGGTTTGCCCATGTCCTCTAGGCGTCATGATGCAATCATAGTCACTGTGGACAGGTTAACCAAAGTAGCTCATTTCTCCCCGATCAGATCATCTTATACTGCATCTTTAGTAGCAAGGATTTTTATGGAGGACATAGTTCGATTACATGGTATACCACGGAGGATCATATCTGACAGAGATCCAGTGTTTACATCGGCACTATGGACTTCCTTGCAACGATCTCTAGGGACTCAGTTGAATTTTAGCTCTACCTATCATCCTAAGACTGATGGTCAGACTGAGAGAGTTAATCAGGTGCTAGAGGATATGCTCCGCATGTACGTCATGGATCAGCAATCTTGTTGGGAGGAGTATTTGCATTTAGTTGAGTTTTCCTATAATAATGGTTATCATAGCTCCATTGGCATGGCGCCTTTTCAGGCTTTGTATGGTCGTCCTTGCCGTACCCCTTTGAGCTGGGATCGGTTAGAGGACAGGGTTCTTCTTGGACCTGACATGCTTCGAGATATGGAGCAGCAGGTGGCTCGAATTAGAGAGCATCTTATTGCAGCTCAGGATAGGCAGAAAAAGTATGCAGATGCTCGTCGTGTTGATCGACAGTTTGCTGTTGGGGATCGTGTGTTCCTCCGGGTGCGTCCACGAAAGATTCCTATCCATTACGGAAAGGGTTCTAAGTTGGCACCCCGTTTTGTTGGGCCCTTAGAGGTGTTAGAGAGAATCGGACCTGTTGCTTACCGCCTAGCTTTGCCACCCTGCCTGTCGCAGATTCACAATGTTTTCCATGTTTATGTTTTGAGGCCTTATTTTCCTGATGTTACTCATGTGCTGGATTGGAATGCTTTGCAGGTCGAGGACGGGCAACTAGCTCTAGAGCCCGTGGCCATGCTTCAGCGTCGGAGTCTCACCCTCAGGGGCAGAGATATTGAGCAGGTGTGGGTCCAATGGGATCCGAATGATGAGGCTTCGGCGACTTGGGAGGATGCATCTCTCATCAGAGAGGCTTACCCTTATTTGTTCTTTGGCTTCCAGGAGTAAGCCATGTTCTAGGGGGGGAGGATGTAATACTCCCATGTTTGCTGCTACATTAGATACTCTTGATACTTTTGATCTTGTGGATGCTCTGTGATACTCTGTGTGGTGGTTTTATATTTGATCATATGTGGTTTCTTAGTTGATTTGCTTACTGCTCGTGGCGTTATGTGTGGCAATTGATGATATATTATATATGAATGATTTGATTTGTTATGTAATGATGTTCTTTAAATTTATATGCGATAGTGTAATTTCATGATATTATGTTTACAATGACATGTTCAGTATTTTGTGGTGGAGGGACGGAGTAGTACCACTCGCTTGCGAGTGCCCTATTACCCCGCTATTTCCTTTCACCATGTGTTTTCCGTGGAGATTATATGTTATTTGACGTTTATCTGTTTGCAGGAATTGCAGGATTAAAGTCTCGACTCCACCTGCTTCGGCAGGACAGGGCGAGCACAAATTAAACCCAACGGGTACGATGTGGTTAAAAAGGAGTTGCTAAGGAGGAATTCCCGACCCAAGTCCGTCATTTCGTATGAGGTTGTTGAGTCATATGTTGATCCGATTTTGTCTTGATATTTCGATTGTTTTGAGTTAGATGATTTAATTAATTTATTATGTTGGTGATAGTTAATTTAATTATTTTGGAATTAAAAGAGATTGAATTTAAGTTATTTTATAAATTATGGGTTAAGAAGTATTGAGGTTTAATTATATGTTAATTAAAAAGTTAATTATTAATAGAAGTTTGTTTTAATTGAAATTTTGGAATTTTGTGGAAGTAATTTAAAAACAAAAGAAATTATTGGTTTAAAATTAAATAAATAAATAATTAAAGTTGAGCGGTGGTAATTTGAAATAAATAAGTAAACAAATACATAAATAATGATTAATTAAAATTGGTAACTTGTGGGAGTTATTTGGAGAAGAAAAATAGTTTTTTTTTTTTTGGAAATCCTTTTTACGGGAGGAGAAAAGAGGTAGAGGGGGAGAGATTTTTCTTGTGGGGGGAAAAAATTGGTTTTCAGAAAAGGAAGCTGCAGGGAAGGCCAGTGCGGGAAGGTGGAGAAAAGCGTCTGTGGGAAGTTCTTCTCCAACCGAAGGACGCCAGGTTCCCTTCAAGCTCTCTTTTTTAAATTGTTTATACTCTTGATTTATTTTATAAGGTTTGGCTGTACTGTTGATGAATGTAATCTCTGGATGAGTTGAATTTCTGAAATTAAAAATTTTCTGTCTGTTGAAATATGGCAAATTTTCCATGAAACTTAGGAAAAATATTGTCCCGATTTATGCAAACAAGTTATTGAAAATCTGTGAATGCCAAAAGATTTATCGTTTTCCAAACCAGAATCTTGAATTTTATTTGTCCAAAACAATTATTTGATCAGTACCGGGGATCGGGGTAAAATGGGGTTTTACCATTTAATTCGGTAAATACATCCTTATAGGTTAATTCTCTCAAAATTTTTTGGAAAACAGTTTTACATTGTGTGGAATGGGTAATTGGATATATTTTACTCTATGTACGTTTCGCGGGATTGCAATGCCGTGTATTTTATTGGTTATTTTATTGTATGGAACCCATTCATATTGAATAAATAGTTATATTTATTTAAATCGATATTGGACTGTTGTATTTGATTCGTTCTTTTCTATTTAGTAAACAATAATGTGTTGTGGAGTAAATCGTGAAATTTTCCGTTGATGAAATTTTGGTATGTTGATTTCTGGAATATTGCGCCCTCACGCCAGTATAGTATACGATATATTTGATATACATTCTATTTGCTTTACCCTGTAGTAAGTGTAAACAGGAATTAGTATCGGAATTTTTTTTCCGAATCGTGAGATTATACAGGATTTTGTATGTTAGATTTAATATTGAAAATTGTGTTATTTATTCAACCGCGGTATGGCCTTTCGTTTGTATGCTCGTTTTCGATTTTCGAGAGTTTGTGAAGGGGTGGTTGGCAGCGGTCACAATACCCTGGCCCCAAGTCAGTACGCTGCATTTATTTTGGTGCAGTGTTAAATTGTATGTTGAACAGTCCTTGGGATGGGGTAGAGACTCAGTTTCGGTGCCTTGTGTTCGCATTTGGGTGTAACCCGATTCATTTGACTTCCGTGTTTTATTATTATACACTGTGGCCATCGCCATCCATTTGCCAGTTCATTTATGTGGGTCGCTGTTCATGGTGTCATGTATTGTTACTGTTGTGCACTTTGCTCTTGATTTTGGGGTCGCTCGCTTATATTTGACAGCCGTTTCATCCGCGCCCCCTCTGTTCCTTCTCCGGGCATTGTGTCGGTTACCGAGGACGCCGTCCGTCCCTGTTATCGTATAAAGTTCGCTGGATAACTTGTGTTACTGCCTAATGTTTCTCTCGCTTTTCTTTTTTGGACACTGTGTGCGTTGAGAATTTACTGAGTTTTGTTCTCTCCTATGCGCCCGTATTCTTACGGAGATAAATGTTTTAAATTCGAAATGTGCAACAACCAGTTGGCTGAATTTGTATTCATTAAGGTATGTATTAGCTATTAATAATTTGAATGCCAAATTTCGGGGCAAATGTGATAATTGTGGCGTGTGATATGACTAATTCATATGTAATTAATACGATGGTTCGTTCATTCAAAATTCGATAGGCAATAGTTTTAAGTCATAGACAACTAATCAGGAATACAATTATATTTATATTTATCCGTATGGATATATATATAAGTATTTGGGTTAAGTTAATATTTAGATTGAAATTAATGTTAATACTATATTTATATATACATACGTAGATTTTATATATGTAAATTGTAATTTACTTGTAGGGTAGTTTAAATTGATAGTATAGTAAAAGATAGGTTGTAAATAGTTTTATTCACTGAGTATTGTGTATTACAAAGATGAGAATCACGGTGAAACATAGAGTTTAATTTGGATGTTTTTAATTAAATGGAAATTTTGTGTATTGAAGTACATTTTGATGAGTTTTGTTCCACGTATTAAGACGTGTCCTTCTTGTAGTATGGTTAATAATTCTTTGAGTTATATCGTTTCATGTATTATGGAATCTTCTTTGTTTGGGGGTTTATGTTCTGCAAGGGAACCTTAGAGTTTAACAATCTTGTTAGGAACCCGAGTGATTCCAGAGGTGGGTCATTGTGGCTTTCTTATTTCATTTTAAATATGATTTTTGTGATGTTATTGGGTCGGTTACACGGTTGGATTATACCAGTCTATGAATGAGTTTCCTGGTGGATTGGTGAGATGGTCATGCATCACCTTTGATTGACATTTGATTCAGTTCTTTATGTGATACTATCCTCGATGTCATTGTTTTGCGGTTGAGTTCTTAGAGGGAGTGGCTTTAAGTGGGTGGTCAGCGCACAAAGGGGCGCCAGGATAGCCCTCGTTAGAGTGAATTTAATAAGTGATAATTTAAATAATTAACTAGGGAATGGGTAGTAACACACTAAAAAGATAATTGTTGCCTCATCCGCCTTTTTGTGCTACCACAGACTAAAGGGGATTGAGAAGGCCGTGGTTGGCATGTTCGTTGCCTTGTCTTCGCGAAAGGTAACGGATCCGCATGAGCAACCCTATGGGGCAGTTCCTTGAGATAGGTAGCCTGGATAACCATAGATGGAGGCGGTTCCTAGTGCTTGGTTGCCTGGATAATCCGTCAGTAGATGGAGGCGGTACCTTGCAATAGGTAGCCTGGAGAATCCATGTTAAGCCATGTGATGACACTTCCCTCTAACATTCATATTTGTGTTGTCCTTTGGAAATCCTCTGGAATTGGTCACTTGCCTTGTATTGATGATTTTAGTTGTTGTTATTTGAATTTGAGTGCTTTTATGTGTTGTGTAATTTCATTTAGTTGGTTGTGAGTCTTTGCCTTGTTGGCTTGGTCGGGAATCCTTCCTTAGCAACTCCTAGCACGGGGGTGGTCGGGTGGATCGTGTTTCGCACCCCGTTGGGATTCTTTCTTTTATGCAGGTTCATCTTACGGTGCTGAGTTGCAGTTTCAGTGGATTCTTGTTCGTGGCTTCCAGATTTATGTATTTTCTTTTATTAAAGTATCATTCCCACCTAGTTGGGAAAGTCCTGTATATTATTGCACATGGTGCTATTGTAATGTAATCTTATGATGTTGTATTGTACCTTTACAATGATGCATAACTTGGATATCATTCGATCATATGGCTTTATTGTTGTATTGATGTAATAATATTTATAAATGTATGTGTGTATGGTTTATGTAATGGTTAGTTAAATGCTCTCATTGTTAAGAGTTAGTTCTTATGTAACGACCTCGTGTTCCTCAAAGGATTAAGTTATGCAATTTGATTAATAATTATGTTATGTTATTTACTACTCTCTTCTATGTTCAAATAAAAAAAAAAAAATTGGTTGCATTTTACTTAATTCCTTTGGGGTTGCGTGGCGGGGCGTTACATAGCATAATCAAAATCAAATCATCATATGAACTTAAACTTTTAAATATCGTGTCATCAATGGTATCAATGGGCATAAACAATAACCAAATGCAAAATAATCCAAGTACTAGAAGTAACAAAGGGGTGGGTCTCACAAAAACAAAAATATCAAAGTTGCAAGAATAGGTTTTATTCAAAAATTCAAAAGGTGAAATATAATCCTCATTTCTATTTTTATTCTAAATTTAACTTAAATATAAAACATGATTTTCACTTCCATTTAAATTTGAATCCTATTATACAATAATGTTGAAATAACCATTTCATTTAATTTATGACCATTGGCCTAGTTAACCAATAAACTAAAAATGATTTTATTAATTAACCCAAAATAATCAATGAAATAAAATAATATTCAACATTGAAACTAGATATGTTAAATTATCACTTTTAACCAAACCCACCATTTAATAGCCTTTGAAATACGAATTGAAATAGCTAACCAGGGAGGAAAGAACCAAATCAACACCGCCAAACCCGATGACAAACTGACAACAAACTATGACTAGGGTGACGACTTGGCACGGAAAACCTAGCTACTATCTCCCAATCGATTACCATTGGTAAATGGACACGCTCAACCTGAAAATTAGGTGGAGTCGATGTCTTGTACCTGTCAACCTACGAACAAAGAGCATATCGAACATGCATGTATATGATATAATAACACACACCATGAAGGGGAAAATCTCAGAATCGTAGGGCGCTCGCAAGCGAGTGATACAATCCCGTCCCCTCCACCAATACACTCATCATAGACTGACAGTTCCATCATAACAAATATCTCACGCAATAACATGTTACAATAACTAATCATTCTTACACCAATTTAAAACATGTCAAATAAAACATCAGATAAGATACATCACATCACACCAATAAACTATTGCTCTATAATTATCGATCAAATTGCACACACATGATACAGCATCTCAATAACCAAAAAACACATCAAAGCAGACACGGACACACTGTCCAGCCAAAACGCAAAATGGAGGGGTATTACAACCTCCTAGAATTTTGCATAGAAAGCCTATTTTTTTTAATTGATATTGATGAGAATATTTTAAAACCAATTGTTTATAATATTCCCAACTATACTTGGTGAAGAAATATAAATAAAATTTGGAAATAATTTTCTGAAAAGTCAAATGAAACTAGAAGATGTCAATTATTTGTTGAAATGATGATAAATCTTAAATTTAGACCCATAATGAAGATTTTTGGCGTAAGAACATTAGATACCTTTTTTTTCATAAAAGGCCATAGGCTTGAACTATTTTATATTAATATAATAGAAAAATTAAATTCATATGATTTCTAATACAACTAAAAGAGGGGAATATAATCATCCTTCTATCCAAAAAGTAAATACTAAAAACCCAAAAACCATTGTTTCTCCTTGAAACCTGCTTGACTAAAATGTTGATTACATATGAAAATGAGGGAAAAAATCCTCCCTCTAAACTACTAGTAGATACAAAAACTAGATAGTACTAACATCCTTTATGCCTAAATGCTAGTGGATTATACAAAAACTTAAAAACTATCAAAAACTGGAAACTTTACTATTGCATTGGAGATTCATGATACCCCTACACATTATAATACAATCATAGACAAAATATTAGAAAATAACCTATCACCTTCAATTTTCTTCCATGGTTGCCTCTAAGTTCGAAGCCTGTCCCTCATCTCCATTTTCTTCTACTTCTTATTGAAGCAAATTATATGGCCGGATTGGAGAGTACTTTTGATGAGTAATAAGAAAGAGAAATACTTCATATTTTTCTATGACCTTACCACATAAACCTCTTCCTAGTTGTAGTTGATTTGCATTTAAAGCCTCATTAAGCTCATAATCATCTTTTTTCAACAAAGATATTTTGAGAGTTGTATATACACATAAGAAACTAAATTTTTTAAGCAAATCCTTACACCTAAATAAACCTCCCACCAAATCTTTCCCCTTATGCAGGTCATAGCCCTAGATGGCTACATTTAATGTGTCACAGGAAAAGAATTCTTCTCAGACATAGTTAACTGCCAATGTAAGACCCCGCTTCACATGTGGATAATACAATCTTAATTTTTGTTATATATTCTTCTAAATAGATGCTTAGATATATTTCAAACAATGCATAGTGTGATTGTGTGACAATGTGCTTGTATTTCATTTTGACATGTTTAATTATCATTCCCATGAAGGTATTAGGCACTTGTAAACTATGAATACAAATTGGAATTTTAATGAAATTGTTGTACAATTAAACCTTATTTCAACTACCAAATTAATGTGACATGTGATTGTTGCTTATGATTTCATTGGTAATGTGCAGGAAAGAACGGGTGCCAATACGAGAAGGGAAAACCAATGAGAACAAATTGAAAGGCATCCTCTTGTGGTTATGTATTTGATTTCCTTATTTTGGGAGCTTAGAAGAAAATAGATTTATTGTGTTTATTCTTTTGGGTTGCAAGGGTATTTAATTGTGTGTCATGAGAGATGTAAGTTGGGGTTAAGGTTTAGAAACCCTTTAATCCAAGTGTGAAATTCGGATGGAACCTTAAGCGAGTCTTAGAATAGGGTTGTTGGTCAATTTCCTTGGTTGGGGTGCAAAAAGAAACCCCCTAGGGTCTATACCATAGTGGTAGGGGTCAAGTGGGCATATACTAGTGCCCCAAGGACATGATTTGACTCTTGAAAAATCCTCATAATGAAGGGTGACGAGTTTTGAGGAGAAGATGAAATGAAAAGATGGAGGCACTGTCCAAGTGCTTGTTTCCTCATTAATAAGGAAAAAACTCTCATTGATGGAGGTAGGTACACTTCACACCTTCCCACCTAAAAGTTGCAAGTTGAAACTTCTATATATTTTAGAGAGGAAGAATGAGTGGGGTATTACCCACTTCTCCCTTTGGAGAACTTAGTCATTTTATGAGAGTTTGAAGAGTGCATTTTCTTTTTGGGGTTGTTTTCATACTTGGGGATTGGAGAGGAAAGCTTGAGAGCTATGTAGGAAAGAGAAAAGTGAAGGATTCAAATAGAGCAACATGGAGAAAGCTAAGTCCTATTTCCTCTAATTGTTTTTAGTTGATAAAATAAGTGATATGCAAGTTTTTAAGTTAGAATGGTTCTTTGAAAATGAATGTATTTGTATATGTTGAATAAGTTATTTGTAGTTTTCATACCAAGATCATTCGGTAATCTTTTAGTGCTTGCTCAGGGGTATGGCTAGAGCCCATGAGGCTTCATGATGCCATTATGATTGGGTGGAGAGCAAGGTATATTTCATTGGCATGTAAATATTAGTTTTCCAACATTATTTGTAATAGATTAGTCTTGTGCAATGGCATGTAAATTCATTGTTTATCAATATTATTTGTAGCAAAGAAAATCTATTTATTGGCATGTTGCTCCTTTTATTTCTAAATATTGTGTGTAATGTTGAAAGCTAATCATCTTGTTGTAAAGGAAAGAAAATAATATGGAAGAGTATGTTCCTATTATTGGATTCTTATCTACTTATATTTCTTAGATTTTTCCTTGGAGAAAATATTGAGAGCTAATTGTTACGCAAGACTCTTATGGGAAAAGTATACTACTTGTAACTTCTTATTTTGAGATGTAGATGGACTTTTATGAAGAGGAGAAATGTGTCATTTAAGTGGTGTATTATGTTAGAAAAAGGGGGGTAAATTTATGCGGTACAAGAAAAAGGTTGATCTCATTATATGAGTATTTCCAAGAATGAATTTCTTCTTTGACATTTAAAATAGAGTTGGAGAAAACATAAACTCATGTAGAATAGATGTAAATATGCTTTAAAACACTTTAAATTTCTTATCCAAATTTAAATGATCAATTGTATAAGAAAATAATTAGAGTTACCTTACTTCATTAATCTTTTTTTATTAAATTTAATTTAAAAAAAAAACCTCAATATACCAGAATATACTTTAAAAGTTTAAAACTGAAATATTGTAAATTTTAGGTTATAAGTGTCTTTATGCATATAAACTTTAAAAAGTAAATCATTTTAAATATATATATATATAAATAAATATTTTTTTAAAAAAAAAATTAAGGGAAGGGGTCAGCGCCCCAGTATACAAATTTATATATATATTTTTATTGTTGTCTTTTGTCACCAGCAATCTGATTGCTGCAGCATAAAAAGATAAATAAAATTTCAGTTTGTAAATGATTGAAAAGAAAATATAAATATATGAAGAAAAAAAAACAAAGCAGTGACTGCTATTGGTAAATCAATATTCTTTGCTGGTGTCAAACCCTGAGAATTCAAACTTATACATGAAAAAAAAATAAGTAAATAAGTTTGCAATAGCAGCGAATAAAATAAAATTTTAAGCACACAAGAAGAGCAAATTTAAAGTAATGAAGTTATGCTATTGAAGACAACAGGGTAGTTAAATAAAAGGAAGGAAATAATAAACCAGCTACCATCTACTATCAAATACAGTTACTGTCCACAGAGTTAAAAAAAAAAAATGGATGTATGTAGATCTAAAATCAAATAGAATGTGTTATATAAATATCTGGTTATGCTATCAAACAACAAAGAAATTTATCTTTCCGCCGTTCTTGTAGCACAAAGATAATGTTTGCCACAAAATAACTAAATCTAAACCTGCAACCTAATATATAAACGAGACCCTGTTATATCGGACTGTAAATTGGAGAAACAAAAAAGGTTTTTCAAAATAAAATATTAGGCAGCACTACAAGAAACAAAATAGTAAGCAAATGAAAAAAAATTGCTAATAGATTTGAAAGGAAGATACAACCTTATAGAGACCATGGATATTTCAAGCATGGAAACAAACTATTATCCTCTCTTCAATATTCATCTTCTCTTCAAACCTGTAACCAAATGAAAATAGTGGAATGGAAAGAAAGTCTGTAACCCTAAGATTCAAAGGTGGAGATTTAATCTCATTCAATGGATGAGATTGAATGCTCAACTACTCACTTTTTATTTAAATTAAAATTTTATTTAACGTGTCTTTATTAATAAATAGGGAAACATGAATTGTAATTAAATATTTAAGGAAATTGATATCACCACTTAATTTTAATCTTTAAAATATCGTCATTTAAAGTCTTGTTAAATGGAAAAGTGGGAGTTGTTTTAAATTTGTTTTATTATAATTTAAATAACTAATCATGGGTTAATTTTTAGAAAAATCATAAGATATAGAATAAAACTATTTTATAATTATTTTATTCAATTTAAGAAACTTAAATATATAAAATTATGTTGAATGGTTTAATATTGAATAAAATATTACTATTTAAAATGGGTTTAACAAATTATTTCACCTTGTTTAAATATGTCTCGTTTAGACAAAAGAGGATTATCAATTTAAATAAGCAATGGATATTGCCAATAAAAATAAAAATAAAATAATAAATCAAAAGCTTCATTAAAATTATGTATAATAATAAATTGGTATAAGTGATAAATTTATAATTAAGGTTATAAAAGGGGATCTTGATTGGGATTAAATGGGACTATTTAAAGCGAACTTAAAATTTAGGAATAAGTTAAGAGAGGTTTCATGGGTTAAATTTGATTCCTTGAAGGTGTATAAAGCTAAAAGGGTTTACTTAAGAACTAGAGCTTTGCAAAATCAATTATTTAATTTAATGAAAATGAGGTAAACAATTATCAAATTATCCTTGTTTGAATTAACTCGATGGTATAAAAATAAAAGAGGATGGTGAAAACTATCACAATTACTAAGTCAATTGTCTAAATGGGGTTAAAAAAAGAGGCCTTATTCAAGAGAAGTAAATGTAATATCGAGATAGTTAAGTTGATTTTTTTTAAATAGTTTAGGTAAATGTGTAAGTGTGGTCTAGTGGTATTCTATCAAGTGGAAGATTTCAAATGAAACAAGTTCCATTTAAATTACAGTCGTGAGGAGGAATGTGTTATCTCACCTTGAGATTTGCATCAAATTATATCTTAAATTAATTAATAAAAGTATATATATAATAATTAAAGGCAAAGGTAGCTTAAGATTTAGTCTTTAATGACTCAATGTATAATGTGATCTTAGGTTATTATTATTTAAGCAAAAGGGTGTTATTGTCATCAAGATTATAACCTCAATATCCATTCATTTAAAATCAACTAACTAGGGTCATCTATTCGACACTTGAAACAAGTTGATCAAGTTTAGATAACAAATGGTACCTATCGAGTCTTCCTGGTATGTTGTGCTGAGAAAGAAGGGACTCCCTTGACCTGTCACAACTTCGCGGCCTAGGGTTAAGGGAGTCAAATTAGGGCCCCTTAGATTATGGGGTTGTCTAGTCCTCGTCTGTGGTTCGACAACTATCTGTCAGTTGTTTCTGTGAGTAGTCTATCCTCTTTTCCTAGTTCATTCCTGGTTTGAACTAGCTTCGTTTTGGCCCTTTGGGCTTCTTGTGTAAAGGGTACAACACCCTGAAAATGCTACTTATTTTATCAAAAACAATGGTATCTTAAAAAAAAATCAAGTACAAAGATTACTAATTATTAGCAAGATCCTATTAACATTATTTACTTAGGACAAATGTAGAGTTTAAATTCATCTATCAAATAAAACATGACTAAGGGAGTCATCCAATAGAAACCTACAACTAATCAAATTATGCATGGCATGTCAAACAACTTAATCATGTCAAGTATTGTTAAACCTTAGTAGTTAGACTACACAATGGTGGCTTGTTGGGAGCATGTAAGGTTGTGAACCTATGGTTAAACCAAAAAAATTGGTGGCATTTGTGTTAGAACCACATTAAAATGTCGGCATGACATGTTCACATCTACCAATGTTTGAAATATTGATATAATATAAATTTATTATTGGTGTTATTTGAGTAATAATATTATTATCAAGACTTAAGCATAAATAAATATATAAAAACAATAATTATTATTATATTAACATATAAAGGATCAATGAGATAATAATGCCATTATCATTAAGGAATAATTGTTGGTATTATCAATAAAGAGGTTAATACTATTATCAATAGATGAATAGTGATAATAATGTATAAATGAGGACTCAATTGTGGGTTTATTAATGACAAGTTTATTGAGGATTACTGGTCAAGTATAATATTATCATTAGTGTTGAAAATGTGGTTTCATAATGATTTTATCTTGGGTTTATTGAGTTAATAATAATGATGTCACTCTTAAGTCTCTGATTAAATTTGGCTATTAGGTTAGTATAAAAAAATAATAATAATTGTATGATCAAAATTTAATTAAGATTAAGTAAGAATGCTATTATCTTGAGTGAATTATAATTAATAAATTTATATAGATAACTATTACACTTAGATTAGAAGCAACTTCTCATAGGTATACAACTCATACTCTTGTTAGCATTATGTCTCAAGCCCTTAGAGTGTTAACTAGCTTAATTATTGTGTCTTTAAAAAAAAATTGTTGGGTTTTTCTAGCAAAATTTTTGGGCATGACAGCCAACTCCGTAACCAAAGCATAAGATTGTAACATGTCCATGGCATTAGATAGGAGAATTCTTGCAACTTGTGAAGGATAAAACCACCTCATCATGTCAACTTGATTCTACTTGCCAACATCACCTCAAACTATCTTCATTGTAATCTGCCATAAGATCTTAGAAAAGTACAAAGGAGCATAACTGTCCCTACACAAAACACAAAACATAAGCATAAAATATTACTTTGCTTGGCCTTCTTTGCAAATGATTTGTGTGAAGTCCTCCAAATTAAGAAAATTGGATGAACAAATTTGAAGGAATTCTGCTCCATTTTATAAGAATGATTTGCTAAAGCATCTATTGCTGAGTTAGCTTCCTTGTAGCAAGTGAACTTGTTACTGATACAAATCCATCGAGAAGTTCCCAAACTGGTCTCAAAATGTATAAAATGGTCCAATTGTTTGTTTTTCTATTTTTGCAAGCATTAATAATATTTAATGAATCTCCTTCAATGTGAATAGTGTTTATCAACATTTTGTGTGCCATCTTAACTCCTGCTAAACTACCATGTGTCTTAGAACATAATGTTATTAGGGGTCATTACCCTTATAACATTTATATATTGTTCTAATATAAGGTTATAAAACCTTATATATTAAATGCTTATTAAGCATATCCCATTTGAAATAATTATAGTCTAAATAATTAGATTATTGATTATTTATGAATGAGGGTTGTTGAATAGGTGTGACTAATACCCTTTCAAGCATTATATCACCTTTCCTCCTATATTTAAGGAGGTTCTCTCTCATTTATGTGGAATTTGGAGATTATATTGTGAAATATATCACTATGCACATGAGGTATTATTGGCCATGTGGAAGTATGGAGAAGTGTTCCCCAGGTTCGATCTATGTTATAATAGACCATTACATTGTAAGTGTTTTAATAAAATGATGCTTTATGGGTTTTTTATCCAAAAGGGTTTTCCCATGTATATCTTATATAATGTGTAAAATCTATGTTTGTATTATTATTTTATTTATTTTATATCTTGTTTATAATGATTAGTATCCCAAGATCCTAATTTCTAACAATGTGCCTCTACTACATTATTAGTACCCATAGGTAACTTCAAGGACAATCATTTTACGAGTTCTCCTTTGTCATTACGAATGACACATCCTATCCTTGATATACCTCAGTTGCCTTTAGATGTTCCATCATAATTTAGTTTCACAAAATTTGGAGGTGGAGATGACCATTTGATTATGCTTCTGTCAACTTTCTTGACATTAGAATATGCACCTTGATTTGGAAGCTTGAGGAGAGACCAAAGCTTTAACACTTCACTATCCCAACTTGAGAATGTGTTATTTAAATTTGATTTCTTGAAAACATCTAACATTGCCACTTCAGATATATTCCTTTCTAACTTATTGAAGAAAGTTTTCATATCTAAAATTCTATTTCTAAAAATCCTTCTGTTATGTTCCAACCATATATTCCAAACTAGTAATGTAGCAATCACCATCTATAAGGCATCAAAGAGAGATCCTTTATATAGAAATAACCAACTTTGAAATAATTCCAATATGGTGTTAGATAGGGGAGAATACCAATGTAGTTTATTTTGAATCCAATTCCAACAAATTTGAGCAAAACTAAAATGTAGAAAAAGATGAAGCCAATAATTATAGATAAAACACAATGGTGGGCTAGATCCTTGAGCTTTTTATGTATTTAG
>VDFB02106818.1:0-35624 GCA_007258455.2 Sequoia sempervirens | reverse complement strand
ACATCTTACACTTTGTTGCCCACTCTACCATGTCATGTTTAATAAGCCTCTCCATTCTTCTGAGAGTGATTACCTTCAAGTTGTTGTCCTTAATGGCTTTAAGTACATGATTAGTCCCATCAATCTTGATTTCATCTCCATATCTCTAAGGTTGAGTGTAAATTCTTCAATTGCATGAAGCCACTTCATCCCAAGGACCACATCAATATCTCCCATATTAACCACATAAAAATCTGCTTTAAACTCATAGTTATTGAGTTTCATAGGCCAATCCAGAATCATTCGCTCACATTTGAGAGTGTAACCATTAGCAACTTTTATCCTTATCCCTTCAAACTCTTGAGTTTGAATTCCACATTTTTTCACTAACCGTGAATCTATGAAGTTGTGAGTTACACCTGTGTTAAGCAAAGATATGACTCTTTGACCAGCCAAGAGTCCACACAACCTAAAGGAGCCTTCCCTTTGCATGCTAGACATATGAGCTTCCTATAGCTCCATTTCTCCTTCAATTTCAACTTCAATTTTTGAATTTTCAGTCCCTAAATCCTCTTGATCAGCTTGTCGGTCTGATAAATCAGTCATGCTTTTACCTTCATTAAACCACTCCATATGCCTATTTTGACCCTTAGGCTTAAGAGCACAATCGTGGTTTAGATCATAAGGACCCTTGCAATAAAAAACATAGCTTCCTCCTACACAAATCATTAATTGTTTCCCTATCCAAAGGGGCTACAATTTTCTTCTTTTGATCAACATTGTCTGATTTCTTTGGATCTGATTTGTTGTTGTTATAAGATGAAGATGGTTTTGATTTGAACTTACTACGTGGAGCTGTAAGTTCCATGCTATGATCTTTCCTCATAGCTTCTTACAAGGTAGGGGGATCAAAATCCTTGATCCATCCCTTCACGGGCTCATAAAGACCCTCTACAAATAGTATGGCCAACCTCTTCTCTAAGATACATGTTGTAGACATGCAAAATTAGCATCATGCATTAGGTCCATTCATCAATTAATCAAGGTCACCTTCATCCATTCATCAGGTAAATTAAACTCATTAAGTTCATTCCTAAGGTTGTTCATTTAAAATTAAATAAATCAAACATCATCCCTTTAATTAAATAAACCAAGCTTTATTTAATTAAATCTCCAAATGCATATTCCATCCTTTTCTGATTTAAATAAATCAAATATTCAAGTCAAAAAGGTCAAACTCACCTAATCATCATTAAGCTAATCTAATCCTAATTAGCCTAACCTAACTACCCATCACATTCTCTAGATTTTGCCACTTGCACAAATAAATCAATTTATTGATTTATTAAATCCAACATTTTCCATCAACATGGCATCTTTGAGGAATATTCCCTCAAGTTTGAATTCAAAATCAAGTGGACATATACATCCAACAAAGCAATTAATAGCTCTTACATGTCCCCTGCAAAGGTCAAACTAAGCATTAACTCTCAAATTCAAATTTGAAATTTCCCCCTCTTGGGCACATTTCCCAAATCTTGCACATCCCTCAACCTATGACATGTTGACAAGTGGCCTCTTTTCATTGGCTTGTTTTTGGTCCCACATTGCTCTCTCATAAGCATTCTTTCAACTTGAGAATCTACAAATAGGGACTTCATTCTTAATCAAATCCTCCACAACTTGCTCCACAATCACTCATGTAAAGTCACTCTCTTCAGGAGAACTGATTTTTCCCACCATCACTCCATCTTCAAAGCATTTCATCATCTAGCTTATCTATCAAGGATTGGGAAAGGGCTATTTTCAACAATAGCACCAATCCACTATGAGATAAAGTTTTGATTATGTTTTTATATGCTTTCATTTCATTATCTTTGTTTTATTTAGTTTGCATATTTTATCATAGTCAAGTATTTCATAGGGATGTTGAATTTAAATGTGTTTCAAATGATTAGCATAAGGATATTATGTTAGGATTTTTAACCAAAATGAATATTTAGCATCCACACACGTAACCATGGATAAGAGCTTTTGAAATTCACCAATGTAAGATTCCAAACTGTCCATTTGTTTCAGCTAAGCTAGATCTCTGAAGTACAACTCTGGATCTCATTTGTCAAAACGCTCAACTAATCTATTAGTGAACTCTTGATATGTAGTAATACGATCATGCCGCAAAGTAACCATTCCATAGTGCCACCAGTCATGGGCTACCCCATCCAAATGTAAAGATGAGAACTTAATGGCATCTTCTTCTGCCATAGGACGTATGGTCAAGAAAGTGTCTCACTTGCTAACCCAAGCTCTAGTTGTAACCCTACCACTACCATCAAAAGTAGAGAGTGTGAGCTTGTTGGTTGCATGTCTAAGATCATTTTTTTTGTTCCTTGGTCTCCTGTTAGTCCCGTTCCTATTGTGTTCTCTTTTTTGGGTCATAAACCTATCAAAGTTAAGGTAATCCTTAACTCTCTATGGTAAATCATCCCACTCATCATGTAGTGTCATAACGTTGTCTCCAAAGATCACGTCACCTTCCTCCTCATCCTTGTTCCCCTCTTTAGGTTCATTTCTCACAAATGTAGGGTGTGTAGGCCTGTCATAGGTGTGTGTTGGAGTTACTCTCATCCATGGGGCTCCACCAAGACTACTATCCTCTTCCTGATTCTGATTCAGTCTCCTAGGGATGGCCATTTGTTGAATGGATATAGAAAGCTACTGCAACACATTTGCTACCTATTCCTGTCTAGCTACAAGACCCCTCAAAATGTCTCTAACTTCTTTGTCCTCATTATTACCATGGTTTCTGGGTGGATCCTCTTCCCTGTCTCCCATGATTTCAAATGGTGTCTCTTCAAACTGTAACTCTAAATGTATCTCCTCAAATGGGTTTCTCTATAATCCAAGTCTCCTACATGAGTAATACTTGTTATATCCAACCTGATGAGGCTGCATATGAACTTCTAACCCTCCAGGATGGCAGGATCAGGGCTCTAATACCACTGTGATGAACCCTGCTGACTCAACTCAACCTCTAATGCTAAAACTATCTTGTTTGTATTTTTTCAATTGTTTTGATGAATTTAAAGCAAAAATATAGAAGTGGGCCAAGCAAGAAATGATGATAAAATTGAATAGACAAGAAGTATGGAGTAACTGCAACTATATTATGTATCTAGCAACTGCTACAAGTAAATCTAATACAATAAACATACCCAGAAGTCCTTAGATTAATTAAATAAGGAAGATTTTTACATGCTAGGCAAGAAATGATGAACCTGGTGAAATGCAATGCCCACCTCCAGATAATGATTTCTCCCACGCTGAAACTGGATCAAATGCCTCGAATGTCTTAGGTGTCCCAAGTGGAGACAACACAAGGCCCAAAAAGAAGGCATTTCAACCTTTTGGTTCACACGCCTAGCTAAAAGCTACACGCCTCCCAATGATGAAGTACGACCCTTTGAAGGAATTGTACAACCACTCTATTGATGCAGGAAACTAAGGAAAGATGGCATCCCAAATGATTAAGCCCTTTCCTTTATTGAAAACTAATAAATACTGAACAGTAAATCTAATGCAGGCATAAATGAACTCCAAGATGAATGCCTCTTAGAAGCAATAATTTAGCTGGTATTTCACAGCCTCACAATTGTAAAACACTAAAGAATTCTTGTTCTCCAATGGTGAAAATCCTCTAAAAACCCTTGTCTTAGCACAAAATTCAAAGAAGCTAGAAAGAGTAAATTTCAAATGCTCAAAGATGAGGTCGACTTTTCTCCTTTTCCTTCTTATATCCTCAAAATGGCATGAATCCCCAAAAAAGCATGACTTTGTCATTTTAAATACATTTAAATTTATTCAAGTCACTTTAATAATGTTTTAATTTGTCTTTATCAACTTAGGCATACCTTTTATGACTTAAGTGATTTAATTCTAACTTTATAATATGTAAGTGGCTTAAATTTATTATAAAGTCAAATTATAACTTTATAATATCCCCATAAGTTAATTAAATAACTTAACCACTAAAATATTAATATCTCCCTCAATTCTCAGTGTTTTGATGTGTCGTCAGAAGCTAGCAAACATTGAACTGCAAAGGCTCTGCACTGAACGCAATACTAAATTGAAGGGGGGAAATGATAATATCTACCATTATCTACCACTGAGACCCCCTATCCACACATATTAGCCTACAATGGTCCAAATAATAGGCTAACCCATATGCTACTAACACTGACTAGAGTGGGGACATTACATCAACAACAAAAGGATCAAAGCCATCATCAGGAATAAAATAAAAATGGTGTATAATCAAGATCCATGATCAACCATCCTAGTAGCATTGATTTCTCTACTCTCCAAGTCTCTAATCATAACCAAATAAGAAGTGAATTGCACAATCTTCCCTACTCCACTATGAGTAATCTAATAGGGGTGATCCCACAATAGTGGGTTACACTTTTTGGTCAAACTTGACCTTGAAATGAACATTTTGAACTAAATCTTCACTTTTGGACACCTATAGCTGAAGAATTTGAAGGTGATACAAACTAGTGATTTGTGACATTTTGTATGTAGATTCTAAAAATATATTTTTAAAAAAAATTGGAATCAAATCGCATTTTTTTCCATCTCCTTCGATAAATAGTTTTAAATAGTAAACACCATTTTTAAAGAGTGATGTTCACTGTGTAACACAACTTTTTTCTATGAAGGATAAAATTCTCTTCTTCTTTTTTAATTTAGATTTGTAACTACGATATCTAGCTCCTTCATTTGGCTTCATAGTGTTTTATTGAATATTTTTTCTTAATTAAGTTTTGAAGTCAAACCAATTATAATTTAGACATAGATTTACTATGTAACACAACTTTTTTTGTATGTATCAAAATTCATTTTTTTTTGTTGGATCAAGGACATCAATACCAAGAGCATAGATTTTTTTTTTATTATTATTTGGTAATCTACTATTTTTCCACATGTGCAGAATAAAGAGCTTGATTTTCGGTGAAAAACCTATATTTAATTAAACTAAAAAATACATAATAAAACCAAAATATATTAAAACTATACTTGATGGAGATCTCATTTCAAGAACTATAATCCTCCAACTGGGTTTGACAAGTTGATTCCATTTTGATCCTCAACCTAAGCCTTGAAACCCAAATTCTACATAAAATTGCAGATGGAGGGGGGCAAGGCAAAAAAGGGGGGTTCTAGCGAACACACCTTTGCTCAAACCCCTTCGATTGAAGAGGTGTTTTCTAGAACCCCCCAAAAACAACATTAACAAAAAGAAAAACCATTATTTTATTCAAAAAAATGGTCGATTAGGGGTTCGAGCAAACCCATTGTAGGAAAGGGGGTTCGCTCGAATAGGGGGTTCGAGAGAACCCATAAAGGGGTTTTCTCAAATAGGGGGGTTTGAGAGAACGGTCCATAAAGGAGTTTGCTCAAACACCCCCGTTTGAGCGAACTCCCCCCCCTCCCCCCAATTTTCTTTTGAGTACCCAAGCAATTTTTGTTCGTTAACGCAATTGTAACCCACTTATGTAGGATCACCCATAGGTGGAAAGAAGATTGTTTGAAAAATGAGGTGCATATAAAAAATTATTCAAAGTGTCCCCCCCAATATCAATAGATCCCTTCCCAATTACGTTCATGTATGTATTTTTGTCCATCAAAATAGGTGGCATAGCATAAGGCTCAAAAGAAGAGTTTATAAACTATGAAGATGTCATATGGTGAGATGCTCTTAAATCTAGAATTTATCTCCCTGATCCAAGACCTATAGAAGCACATAGAGTTGTTCCTTAATTTTTGTCTGCTAGAGAAAAAATTGCATGGCCATTTTTTCTTATTAGACTATTTTGAATAAGAAGTATTTGACTTAGACATTCTAGAAAGTAGATCAATGTAGTTCTTCTTAAGAAGATGTTTCAATTCATCACTTGATTCTTTTTATAACAAGAATGTTCTTCATGTCCAAACTTATTAAAATATGCACAAGTAGGCTTCTCCTTCTTAGATGATTTCTCTTTGGAAGAGGATTTTTATTATGCTTCATAGGTATGTGGATTTTTTTTTGATTTCTTATGTTTCTTATCATATTGTTGTGACTCTTTCAACTAATTAACCAATAAAGGCTGAGATTTTGATGGTTTTTTGAGACCCATAGAAATAAGCTTATTTTGTTCATGAATTAACATCTTAGAAAAATCTAAAAATGAAGGTGTGCTATATTGTTACACCCCGATTGTATAGCTACTACTGCATAGGGAAATGCATTGTAATGTTTGAATCTTTTAGATGAATAAAACATGTTGTTCTTGTTATCAAATGATTGTCTCATTTGTTTGATACTTCTAGTGATGTAATTTTGAATAAATGTTGCATATAAGTTATGGAATAATGTTTATTCTAACTTTTGAGATGTTTTATGTAAACTCCTTTGTTTTGAGCATATGACTTTCGTCGTCGTGTCATGATGTGCAGGAAAGAGGATCATTCCTCTAGGCAGAGGAGAGATATCACTCGGGGAGGAGATTGGTCGGGTAAATAGTAACGAGAACCATCTGAGCATAGACACACGTTCCTTAGACTGAGTAAGCTTAGTTAGATAAGTTAGTCTTGATAAGTCATCCATAGGCTTAGGAGTTTGGTTTACTTCTTTGTGCTTTGCGAGTAATGATTGTTTAATGTCAAACTTACTATACTATGACTCCTTGTATGAACAATGTGATAGATATGTGTTAAAGGTTGAGTAGGTACATATACACAAGAGTATATGTGGTTATACACGTGTATATACGTACACACTCGCCTAATATTTGTGGTGAAAATAATATTTTAACATTATTGTTTAGGAAATTTACATATATATGTATGTATGAATGTATATATCAATAATGTGATTATAATTTATGATATATACATAAATACATAAATGAATGTGTAAATATTTATATATTTATATGTTTTATAAAGTATAGAATATATGTATTAATGTTAAGTTAATATATGCATATATATAAATATATATATGTACATTACGATGGTAATGTTGGAAAATATATATATATATATAAATACATTAATACTTAATAAATTACATATATTATAAAATATATAAATATACAATATTAAATATTTAAAGTGAAAACATTTATAAACTCCAAAGTGAAAATATTTACAAATATTTAAATGAATAAATATTGAACTCCAAATAATAAAGTTAAAAGAATTAAATCTTTTAACATATGCAAGTTTATTGGAGAGGAATATTTAAAAAAAAGTAGCCGCTAGTCTTAAGGAAAATATAGAACTTCATAAAAGTATCGAACTTTTCTATGAGACAAATATTTGATGAGAACATTTGAAAATTAAACAAAACTCAGCAAAGAGTTTTTACATGGAAATGAAGAAAGCTTCAACACAACAAAAATGGAGGAGGAAGCTTTCAAAACTGGAAAATAGGGAATGCCAACCAAAGTTTATGTGTTGTAACAAGCTGAGATTTGATAAAAAATGTAGCAAAGTGAGTCATTCATTTATATGCGCCTAGCAAAAACGTGTTTCCTGTAGGTGGCGATTTCTAAGTTTTGAGTTGAAATTTTCTATGTTTGCTAGCTCCATGGAGGTCGATTCACTCCTTTGTAAGGTGACTTAGGGTTTAGTTACTTGCCAAGTGATGTTTGACTGAGTTTATGCACCTGGTTGTCATTCTACATGCCTAAAATGGAGGAAAAAGTTGCAAATACAGGCCTATAAATACTTGCCTAGCCATCCATTGAAAGATATCCTTGTGCAATTTGTCTTTGGCGAATTTGAGAGCTATCTTGTTTAGTTTCTAGCTATTGTGAGTTTTCTATTGTTGCATTTCATCATATTACTTAGAGTGTGAGAACTAGAGCCTTTAACAGCTACAAATTATAGACTGTGCTAAAGTACCTTTTAGGAAGAGTGAAATAGCAATTTCTATTAAAGAAGTGTTATTTAGGAATAGTGTTTTGGAAAGAGTTGTCTATATTGAAAGAGAGATAATTTGCAAACTGCCATCTTTAGTTGGGAATTCTGGAAGTTACTAACAGAACAACGCTGGGAGAGAAGCTTAATATAACATGCATGTTATCTAATTAGTAGTTTTGCTTGAATGTTGTTCACTTATATTCTTGAGTTTGCTCGTTGCAATCAGCATGTTATATGCAAATAGTTCATAGCAAGTTAATATTGTTTTGATGAGCTTTCATAAAGAATAAATGCATGAGGGATTTCATTGTAATTGAAGGACAAGTGAATGAGGGAAACCAATGCAATTAAGGGTAAATTCTTGGGAAATCAATATATTTTAATGATAGATTAAAAGGACTTGTGGATAAAAGGGTTTTAAGAAGGGAATCAATTTTTTAGGAAGTTTAAAGATAGCTTAACTTAATATGCATTATGCTATGAAGGATTTTTTATGTGCATTTGCTTGACTTTACAATTTTGTATCATCCCCGTATATGGAGAATACGTAGAGTAATTAATATCTACTAGGAACGAAATGACGTCAAACCAAGTATGATCCTTAGCTTATGTTATTAGGTTAACTCTGACAAGCTTCACTCCTAGGATAAAGATTTCTGAAATAAGGAGTTAGGATATAAGATGCTTGTTGATTGGCTCATTTCTTAGTAGACTGTTTGAGGTAGGAGGTCTGGGGTAAACTAAACCCATTGAAGGACATAGCCTACGCGTAGAGTAAGATAGCCCAAAGTCAAATCGGCCCTGAGTAGTGTTTATGATAGATGACCTTCATTTGAAGTACTGAATGAGAATAATTTGGCCAAAGTAGTGAAATGTATGACTTCCACTTAGATGTGAGTTAGTTGAGACTACACTGTCAGTTCATTGTGATCCTAGTACTATTTCGAGATTGTGAAATAGAAAGGTTCTAGTTGTGTAGGACACAACACTATGCTCAGTTGGTAATCGGTAAAGGATACCCTACCAATCTCTTCTTTGAAGGGAGGGCCATCTATCTAACGATAGGTGTGTGGGGGATTGCATTATAAGTCTGTGGTTGGTGGAAAAGCGTGAGTGATGTTTCTCCTCCACAGCAAGCGACCGATGTACACAGATTTGAAAGGACGAACTCCTGGACCTTCTTACTTCTATTTGTGCAAAAGCTTACGAGCTATGTATGTAACTGTATTACTTTTGAACTTTGATTTATATTTGCAATGAAAATGAAATTAATGTGGAAACATATTGTAACTTGTACATATTTATCAATAAAGAAAGGCAAATTTTTATTGTATTGTATTTGTTACTTGTTACCTTTACATGTTTAAAATAAGATTTGGAAAATTTTAATTTACACAAGGGATAGGTCGTTACATATATGCAAATCCCATACTTAGCCTGTGAATACAAAAGAGAAACAAAAGTTGCATATTCAAGACTTAGTTTGTTCAATGCATTATAGACTAAAATTAAATATCATTTTCTCAATTCCACATGCTTTACAATCTGCTCTTAGATCATTAGTCTTTGTGATATAATCCTAGGTGGTGTCAAAGTTCTTTGAATCAAGCCTCATCAATTCATTATCAATTTTATAGCTTTTGACTTCATTTTTTGTGGCAGGTAGTATTTTCAATTTGTTTCAAGCTTCATGAGAATCTATACATGATTCAATTCAAAATAATAGATCTTGTGAAATAAAGCTACAAAGACATCCAAGAGTTTTTATATGTTTAATCATTCATTTATTCTTTATCATCATCTATAGGTTTAGGTAACTTTTTCTCAATATATGGAGTATAATAAAGTTGCATTAAGGTAATTTGTGCATGTTAATGCCAACTTGCATAATTTTAGGGTGTTAGTAAAAGAACCTTAAAATGATCCATGGAAAAGAAGAGCACAAGCAAACAAATAAAAAAGAATGCACCAAGAGACTTCTCCCAAATCTCTCAATCAAGAATCCCCCAAAGATTATGATTTGGAACTTTATATGTAGTGTGATTACAATGCTAGAATTTATTTCTAGAGTTTACATTGCCAATATGGATCAAATATAGAAAAATACAATAATATCTCAAAGTGAAATCCTTAAATTGATATTAAAATTTTCCAATATGATCTAGATTGAAAATGAAGCATTCTCAAAAGAATAAAAATTCTCTAGGTGTTAGTATGTCTAAGCTATCAAAAATGTAAATACACACAAATCTAAATAAAATATATCTAAGACTGAATCTAAGAAAGTGCATCGATAGAACTATAGAGCTCCTCAATACCTTTCTAGGGTCACAATAATTATGAAAATTGGATAAAAATTTAAAAAAAAATTATGAGTTCAAAGGTCCAAATTACAAGAATGTCTAACTTCCATCAGCAATAAAATTCACCTACAACCAAATTTAGAAAAATGGCTTGCACCACTATGAAGTGCTCAAACTAGCTTTTTCACAATAAATTTTGACACTCTATGGAAAGTCTATGGAAATTTGAAAAAAAATGCCCTATTAGCATATCTAGAGGCCAAATTGCCCCCTTCAAGCTAAGGGTCGGTAACCATGTGACAAGTTAAAGATATCAAGTTTCCACAATCCATATTGATAATTGTTGAACGATTTTTGGATTCGATTGTGTGATAATTTTTTTCATCAACGTTTTGGATCACAGAGTGTGATATGAAACGTTGATGCAAAAAATTATCACACAATTGAATCTAGAAATCATTCAACAACTATGTGACAAGTTGCTAAAAAATAAAGTGTTATGGTATTCAAACAAATTCCTTCTTGTCACCAACATCGCCAACCTAGGGTTAGCCCCCAGCTATGGATAAGACCTCCCGGTACGATTGCAAGCCCACATATTGCACCCAATTAACTTGATTGATAAATTTTTAATAAAAAATAGAATTTGTATCAATTTGACTGTAATCAACATGATGCTTAGGCTGGGACAATACTTGATGCAAGAGGCAACACAAAAAACTTCTACGTTGTCCAAAGCAAACTTAAGCACCAATTCACAATCCCACAATTTCACAACCAAGCAATCACTTGAGTTGACAATTGCCTTTTCCAATCAAGTTCGATTTAAATTTGTACTAAATTTCTAAGACCATTCAATTGGATCAAATTATTCTCACTTTCAGATTTGAAAATAATTAAAACTTATTTCTCCAAGTTCAATTCAAAAATTTACAATATCTGCTTTCTAAAGGCTCACCTTTGTTCCAATCATCCAATCTACAATTACATACCTTTTCACATATTACTCTCTATGCAAATATCATATCCCAATTACACTATTTGCAACCTACTCCTTACTTCCATCTGCAAGTTCATATATGGCATGGCTTTTACTTGGTTTATTTCCTATCTTCCTTGCTTCGACTGTCTCTTGGTTGACCATACAATGTTCATTGGCTTGCAAATTCCTCCTCCATATTGCACCCTACCTTCTAGGCACTACCTTCCAAAGATGCAATAATATACATGGTGCATTCCTCCTTCCTGGTGTTGCGCGCACCCCCTTCCAATCGTCCTCTATGCAACCCCTATTTAATATAAGTGACCTCAACTTCAGGTTAGAATTTTTTCTGAACTCTTTTGTTTACTCTCCCCTATTTCATGGCATTAATTTTATTTTCCCCTCTATTGGCACGACCTTGCTAGTCATTTTTTTCTACATTTTTATTTTTGTTTTATTTAAATTTCCCCAAACTTTTGGTTTCCAGCCGCACTCACCTTCTCTTCTCCTCCATACGTTCCTATTTACCTTCCTTTTGATGTGCAAACTCTTTCCCTTACTGGTGTCTCTTCCACTTACCTTCTCATCAACCTTTTCTTTGTTTGCAATTATTTTCTTGGCATATGATTCAGGAATGATAGCCGGTGCCTCCCTATATTTCATTTTCTTTTGTTAAATAATGGAGAGGGCCTGATGGTGGGTAGGGTAACTTTGAGCAAGGGGTCCATGTCATCAGTGTCCGAGTCAACTATTTTTTTTTCCATGTCCCTTGACCGTCGAGCTGGAAGTATACAACTTTTTGGGGGGAAATTAGAGCACATTTTCCAATGTTTTGGGGGCGCTTTTCAAAAACTGCCAAAAAAGTGTAAAATTTGGCATATACCGATCATGGACATCTATATGACCGATGGTTGTTTAGCGCCACACCAGTACTGGAAAATATCAATCCTAGTAAATGCACATTAATTGCCACACATTCCTCTGTTGTCGGTCTTAACGCCTACCACCTCGACATGCACACCATTCACTTGGTCTTCCTTTCGGTTCATGAAACATCCATTCATGAAACATTATTCATTTTGAGCGGTTGTATTCAGAACCAACTCTGGTTAGGATGGAGGCCGACGGTGGTGAGGCCATGGGCTAGTCGTGGTGATGCATTTTTTGAGCTTTTTGTGTTTATCAACACCACATTCAATAAAAGGAAACTATTTAACTTCTTGCTATGTAGGTAAGTTGTGTTCCAACCTCACTCAGGCAGTAACTATGCATTGCAATATTTTTCTAGGTTTTTCTTATGATATTTTTTTGTTTAAATAGCTTCTGTCAAGTTGTAGTGATTTTCTCGTCTAATGAATCTTTGTTGCAACTTATTCATGGGCGCTTCTGTGTACATATATCTCTATACCGATATATATATATATATGTATTTATACATATACATATCTGTATATAGATATATACACACATGAACGATGAACACATTTAATTTTCCAACAATAATGCACCTATATTATGGCCGACTATGTGTATATGTGAGTATATAGATATATATATGCATATATATGGCCGACTGTGTGTATATGTGTGTATACAATTAGTGTATACATTTATATTTATGCAAATATATGGCCTGTGTGTATATGTGTGTATATATGCATATATATCTCTGTATACACACATATACACACACTCCACCATAAAATAGACCTTTATTTTCGTTTTATACCTCTGTAATTTGTATATGTATATATATTTGTGTATACACACAGTCTGTCATAATATAGACCTTTGTTTTCATTTTATACCTTTGTAATTTGCATATAGATAGTGGCAGTATAGGAAGTCAATATACTCTTCAGTATTAAGAGTTTCTTGCAGGTAAAATATGGCTGACTGTGTATATATTCAAAAAATTACACACACACACACATATATATATGTGTGTGTGGGTTTGTTTGTGTGTTTGTGTGTATATATACACATATTCGGTCATTTACATATACATACACATACTGTGTGTATACATATAGATAATGTCTATTAAGGGTTTCATGCACCTATATTTTTTGTCAACTATGTGTATACATATGCATACCATTCATGGGTTTGTACAACTCGACTATTAAGGGTTTCATGCATCTGTGTTTTAGCTAACTGTTTCCATCATTGTCGTTAACCCCTTGCTAAAAAATTCTTGACCCCCATCATCCACTCTTCTCTGCTTGAATTGTGGATTTTTTAGGAATATTTCATATCCATTTATAGGATTTTCCTAGTCAATTAAATACTAATCATTTTAGTTTTTTAATTGACTAATCATTTATAGGATTTTCCTAGTCAATTTAGTAATCATTTTACTTTTTTAATTGACTAAAAATTTTAGTTTATTAATTGATATAATATTGAACATCTTTATATTATAATAAACATTAAAATATTATGTATGTATGTATACACACATACATACATACATACATACATACATAATTTATGTATGTATGTATGTGTGTATATGATACATACGCATACATACTTAGGTATTATGTCATATGTATATATGTATGTATGTATGTATGTATGTATGTATAGTAGACACACATACATACATACTACCACAATATGTATGTATGTTTGTATACTATACATACATGCATACATTATGTCAATTAATATACACATACAAACATAGATATTTCATACACACATACATGTATGTATGTGTGTATATGTGTATACTATACATACATACAATAATACATATGACAGTTCATATCTATGTATGTATGAAGGTCATGTAGTTAGCCATACTTAAGGAATTTATATGTAACATACATACATTACTTTAGTATGATGACTGTATGTATTTGTTGAAATCAATCATACATACATACAAACTTTGGCCAAAAGATAGGTGTATGCCACCCTCAACTATGGAGTGTATGACAATGTTCTAATACTGCCATTATATATATGCAAGTTGCAGGTTTGCAATTACATATGTCAGATATATAGAAATTGATTTTCATATAGCCTTGTTCATTTACATTTATATGAATTCCATGCATAATTTAATTTATATTGAATTACATTCACAAGTCTTACATGCAATTACAATTGGGGATGTGATAGTATAACATGCAATTCTTATTTCATTGGACAAATACCATAGTTCATTTGCAATCAACTCAATTAGATGCATGGTTAGTTTGTTCTTTAATTACTATATAATGTTGCATATGTATATGTAAATGTATATGAAAATGTATATGTACATATGTATATTTATATGTACGTGCATATGTATAGATTGTTTAAGGGCAATGGGCCATTGGTGGGTAGGGAAATGTTGATAGTATAACATGCATTTCTTGTTTCATTGCACACATGCCCTTGATCCTTTGCAATCAGCTCTATTAGATGCATGGTTACTTTGTTCTTCAATCACACTCACTCTTACATGTATCAATTTGTTGTTTCAATTTGTATCATTCAATTATTTCTAAGAGTATGAATTGGGGATGTCATACTATAACATGCACTTTTTGATTCATTGCAAACATAACCTTCATCACCTCAAGGATATAAGAGTTACAATTGTGCATATACGTTGGAGGAGTTTGGTCCGTCTAAGATATACCGAATTAGTGTTGATGATGGCATCAATGGTTTCTTTGTATATCTTGTAAAGATAAGACTTCTTCCAACGTATATCCCTCTTAATCTTATTACAAAATAAGGGCTCATTTCTATTAACTTAAGACACCTCAATCTTACATGTTGTAGACACCGAAAATATACTGATTGATATCGTGCATTCGATCCGGACTTACTAACATCGTTTCTTCCTAAATCATTCCTCGGTCTAACCATTTAATCAAATTCCCTTATATGATTAAATTCATCAATATTCATCTCTTAATTAAATAAATCATTTTGTCTAATTAAGTCACTTTCTCTTGTTAATTAAATCAATCTATCTAATCTAATTATCCCTATTTAATTAAATAATCAATTTATTTGATTAAATCCCTAAAGTCTATCCATTAAATTAAATAAATTAAAACCTTATTTAATTTAATCTAATACCATCCCTCTTAATTAAATAAATCAAAATCTTTATTTAATTAGCCTCTTATCATATTCCTCTCTTATCTGATTTAAATAAATCCATAAATTTAAGTCAATAAGTCACATCATCTAATCTCTTGTTAAATTACTTAACCCTTGATTAATTTAATCTAATTTCATGTCACATCCTCTAGATAATGCAAGTTGCACATGAAAATAGATTTAATTCATTTATTAAATCCCTATTTTCCCTCACATGGCATCTTTTGGAATATTCTCTCAATTTGAATTCAAAAATTCCAAGTCAACATGTACATCCAACAAGGCATTTAAAACCTCTTACATGTCCTTTGCCTTGAGCCAAGTAGCATTTATTGCATTTTCCCTTCCCTCTTGCATGTCATTTCAACAAATTTGAATTTCAAATATTGGAATTTATTGGCACAAACCCCAAATCTTGCACAACCATCATCCATTCATAGCTTGACAAGTGGCACCATATCATTGGATGAATGTTAGTCCCATATTGCTCAAATTTGGGCATTCATCCATCTTGAAATCCTATAAATTAAGGGCTCCTCTCCTCATTTTATCATCCACAATCCAAGCAAAGTTACCATGCTCAAATATCTCTTGAGTTTCATCCATTTATCATTGAGTCATAGTTAGGTTTTGCAAATTTTGGCTTGGAGTCTTCACATTTCATCAACAAAGTGGATCAATCTCTTCAACATTTGAATCTTGCATCATAGGAATTGGGAAAGGGCCAATTTTCACATCAAATTGGCACCAATTCCCCCATGGGATCAAGAGTTTGCATTGCTTTCAATAGGATTTGATTTACTTTCTTGTTCTTTCATTATTTTCATCTTTTCATTCCTATTTTGAGTTTGCAAATGGATTTCATGGGGAATCCTTCTTTTAGCTTGCAAATCCTTGTCTAACTCGTTTATTCATGTTGTTTTGTAGGTACTAGGAAAAGGGTTTGCACACATGTATAACATAAGACCCTTGTTCATTTGCAATCAACTCAATTAGATGCATGGTTACTTTGTTCATCGGTTACTCTCAATCTTACATGTATCAATTTGTTGTTACACTTTGTATCATTGTTTCATACGTATATGTATATGCATATTCTTATGTATATATGCATATGTATACGTATATGTATATACATATGCATATGCATATGTACATACATATGCATACATGTACATACATATATGCATACATATACATATGCATATGCATATGTATATGTATATACATATATGCATATGCATATGTATATGTATATATGCATATGCAAACACAAAAGTGAAGTTGTTATTTTAGGTGGAGAGTGGAATGAAGGAAGGAACGATGAATAAGCATAAGCAGCAACAACACCATTACACTCTCCATCAAAAAATTCATCGTACCTTCCATTCATTACACTCTCCATCGAAATTGCATATGCATATGCATAGATACATTTACATATACACATGAATATATGTACATGCATATGCATATGCACATTAAACCTAATTAGATGTATGATTTGTTTGTTCTTCAATTAAAGTGACTGTAAATATTGGCCCCTCTCCCTTACAGCTAACTGTGATGATGGCTGACTCCTACTTATGTTATAACCATTTCTCATACACTCAAATAGATGCATGTAGTTAGTTTGTTCATCAATTGCAGTCAATCTTACATGTCTCAATTTGTTGTTACAAATTGAATCATTGTTTGATTTGTGTGAATTATAATTAGGGATGTGATAGTATAACATGCATTCTTTGTTTCATTGCACAAATACCTGTGTTCATATGCAATCAACTCAAATAGATGGATGGTTAGTTTGTTCATCAATTACACTAGATCTTACATGTCTGAATTTTTCATTTTTGATTAGATAAGCAACATTTATAGGGTGTCAAACCCTTTACACATCGGGCCTCAGGGGCCAAAGAAGATCAAGACCAAATTGTGAAACACAAACATAACCCAAGAAACGGAAAGACAAACACAACGGATACACCGCAGAAACACAATAGAGACACAAACAACCTAGTTACTAGAAACCAAGAGTGACAACACACATAGGATCAATAGAAATCCTAAGAAAGACAACCCAACACCTCATCAGGAGCGCAATAACTAGGATAGAACCAAGCCTTAGAACAAAAAGGCCTTGAGCCACAAAAAGAGCCACAAACAATGGTTCTCAAGAGACTACTTGGAACAGCCATGCCACAAACCACTTGGAGTAGCCAGACAACACCAGACCTTCCACTCAAAATAGACCATAATGCACCAAACCAACCACAAACCCAGTAGACTGCAAAAAACCTGCAGCATAATAACAACTCTAAGCCCTTTTTCACACACCAGCCAAACCAGGAAGCCAACTCAAACTCCGCCTCAAAAGGAGAGAGCTCCCCTCTAATGGAGAGGATCACATGAATACTTTTCCCACCAAACCCAGAGGTCTCCAACAACCCAAAAATCCACCTCCATAAGAGTAGATCCCACCTCAAAAGGGACAACAATAGAGAAACCTAGAAAGGGAAGCTTCCAACCAAAATCACAACACCCACCTTCACCTCGATAGAAGAGGAATCCACCTTGGAGGATCAAGATGTAGAAACAAGGAGGAAGCCACCACACCCATAGAAAAAGTAATCATGCCACCCTTTAGTAAACTCGACAAAATCCACCACAAAAAAACACCTTTCTCAGAAGATGCACCAACCACCACAAGTGGAAGGCATCTCCAGGCCACATCACAATTGCAAGAACCAGAGAGAGAGAGATAAGCACAAGCTTCCTGCCCCAACCAACCACAAGCACCAAAACAACCCCTTCAACTGACTGGGAAGTCCACCCGAAGCACAAACCCCACCACAACGAAATAGTGCAAGGCCTTCTAAACCACCAAAGTATCTTACAAGAAAAACCCCAACATCTCCAACAAGCAGAGGAAGATGAAACACCAGAAACACCATCAAATTTCCCCCAACCGAACTCAAACACCAAAGGGAGGACAGGCCACGGGGAAAACCAGACCCCTAACTCTCGCAAAGAGAAGAGATCCAAACCACCACCAAGATCCCCACACCGAGAGGACCCATCACTATGAAGCGCCAACAAATGCAACAAAACATGAGCTAAACCACAAGGGAAAGCCCCCACAAGAGCCAGGCTCCCACAACAAACCCATCGTGGAACACCAGGCAAACCAGGTGCCACGGAAAGAAGACAAGCCACAACCAAAAAACCAGAGGCAACAAGGACCCCCACAAGACAAGATAAACACTAGGAAGAAGCCTTCCAAAAGACCCAGCGCCACTGGATCCCCCGCCAACGGAAGCCAAACACTTCGACCCTCACTTCAGCCATGGAAGGAGCTAGATCAACAACATCCCTCTAACACCAAACACCAAAAGCATAGTCTCCAAGCCCACAAATCACACAAGTAGAGGCCTAGTAGGGAGACCCCCACGTGACAGACACCACCCTCTAGCACAAAACAATACACCCTGAACAGGAATGACCAACCCAAGCAGGGGAAAGAGGAGCTAAAACGACGAGTCTCTGCACCAAAACAACACAAACCACACAAAGAAAGCTAAGGGGAGGCCAACGACCATCCCACACCACCAAGTAGTGTAAGAGCCCGATCCAGAACACCATCATCCTCATAAACGACACTAAACACGCCCACTTCAATTGCACAAACCAAAAGGCAGGAGCAAATCCCATCCCCGCACAGAATAGACTCGACTGGCGAAAGGGGGAGACAAACCCCAGTACGCTAGTCCATAAACTGTGCCGCCTGGCTGGGATTTCCTTCATCATTTGAATCTCTAGCACTCACATCCTCAAAAAAAATCAAACAACCTGCTCTAGGGCGTTTCCTACTCAACGACGCTCCCATTTTTTAGTGGTTTCCACCCTAGTTTTTTTGTTACACATTATATAATTATTTGATTTCTGTCAATTACAATTGTGGATCTGATAGTATAACATGCATACTTTGTTTCATTACACAAAGACCCTTGTTCATTTCCAATAAGCTCAATTAGATGAATGGTTAGTTTGTTCATCAATTACATTTAATCTTACATGTATGAATTTTTTGTTACACTTTCTATCATTGTTCATTTGTGTGAATTATAATTGGGGATGTGATAGTATAACATGCATTCTTTGTTTTGTTGCACAAAGACCCTTGTTCATATGCAATCAAATCAAATAGATGCACGGTTAGTTTGTTCATCAATTACACTAGATCTTACTTGTCTGAATTTTTTGTTACAAATTGTATCATGTTGTTTGATTTTTGTCAATTCAAATTAGGGATGCGATAGTATAACATGCATAATTTGTTTCATTGCACAAAGACCCTTGTTCATTTCCAATCAGCTCAATTAGATGCATGGTTAGTTTGTTCATCAATTATAGTCAATCTTACATGTATGAATTTGTTGTTACACTTTCTATCATTGTTTGATTTGTGTGAATTGTAATTGGGGATGTGATAGTATAACATGCATTCTTTGTTTCCTTGCACAAAGACCCTTGTTCATATGCAATCAACTCAAATAGATGCATGGTTAGTTTGTTCATCAATTACACTAGATCTTACATGTATGATTTTTTTGTTACACATTGTATCATTGACTAATTTCTGTCAATTACATTTGGGGATGTGATAGTATAACACGCATACTTTGTTTAATTGCACAAAGACCCTTGTTCATTTCCAATCAGCTCAATTAGATGCATGGTTAGTTTGTTCATCAATTACAGTCAATCTTACATGTATGAATTTGTTGTTACACTTTCTATCATTGTTTGATTTGTGTGAATTGTAATTGGGGATGTGATAGTATAACATGCATTCTTTGTTTCCTTGCACAAAGACCCTTGTTCATATGCAATCAACTCAAATAGATGCATGGTTAGTTTGTTCATCAATTACACTAGATCTTACATGTATGATTTTTTTGTTACACATTGTATCATTGACTGATTTTTGTCAATTACATTTTGGGATGTGATAGTATAACATGCATAATTTGTTTCATTGCACAAAGATCCTTTTTCATTTCCAATCAACTCAATTAGATGCATGGTTAGTTTGTTCATCAATTACATTCAATCTTACATGTATGAATTTGTTGTTAAACTTTCTATCATTGTTTGATTTGTGTGAATTGTAAATTGGGATGTGATAGTATAACATGCATTCTTTGTTTCCTTGCACAAAGACCCTTGTTCATATGCAATCAACTCAAATAGATGCATGGTTAGTTTGTTCATCAATTACACTAGATCTTACATGTATGATTTTTTTGTTACATATTGTATCATTGATTGATTTATGTCAATTATATTTGGGGATGCGATAGTATAACATGCATACTTTGTTTCATTGCACAAAGACCCTTGTTCATTTCCAATCAGCTCAATTAGATGCATGGTTAGTTTGTTCATCAATTACAGTCAATCTTACATGTATGAATTTGTTGTTACACTTTCTATCATTGTTTGATTTGTGTGAATTGTAATTGGGGATGTGATAGTATAACATGCATTCTTTGTTTCCTTGCACAAAGACCCTTGTTCATATGCAATCAACTCAAATAGATGCATGGTTAGTTTGTTCATCAATTACACTAGATCTTACATGTATGATTTTTTTGTTACACATTGTATCATTAACTGATTTATGTCAATTACATTTGGGGATGTGATAGTATAACATGCATACTTTGTTTCATTGCACAAAGACCCTTGTTCATTTCCAATCAGCTCAATTAGATGCATGGTTAGTTTGTTTATCAATTACAGTCAATCTTACATGTATGAATTTGTTGTTACACTTTCTATCATTGTTTGATTTGTGTGAATTGTAATTGGGGATGTGATAGTATAACATGCATTCTTTGTTTCCTTGCACAAAGAACCTTGTTCATATGCAATCAAATCAAATAGATGCACGGTTAGTTTGTTCATCAATTACACTAGATCTTACTTGTCTGGATTTTTTGTTACAAATTGTATCATGTTGTTTGATTTTTGTCAATTCAAATTAGGGATGCGATAGTATAACATGCATAATTTGTTTCATTGCACAAAGACCCTTGTTCATTTCCAATCAGCTCAATTAGATGCATGGTTAGTTTGTTCATCAATTATAGTCAATCTTACATGTATGAATTTGTTGTTACACTTTCTATCATTGTTTGATTTGTGTGAATTGTAATTGGGGATGTGATAGTATAACATGCATTCTTTGTTTCCTTGCACAAAGACCCTTGTTCATATGCAATCAACTCAAATAGATGCATGGTTAGTTTGTTTATCAATTACACTAGATCTTACATGTCTGATTTTTTTGTTACACATTGTATCATTGACTAATTTCTGTCAATTACATTTGGGGATGTGATAGTATAACATGCATAATTTGTTTCATTGCACAAAGACCCTTGTTCATTTCCAATCAGCTCAATTAGATGCATGGTTAGTTTGTTCATCAATTACATTCAATCTTACATGTATGAATTTGTTGTTACACTTTCTATCATTGTTTGATTTGTGTAAATTGTAAATTGGGATGTGATAGTATAACATGCATTCTTTGTTTCCTTGCACAAAGACCCTTGTTCATATGAAATCAATTCAAATAGATGCATGGTTAGTTTGTTTATCAATTACACTAGATCTTACATGTCTAATTTTTTTGTTACACATTGTATCATTGATTGATTTCTGTCAATTACATTTGGGGATGCGATAGTATAACATGCATACTTTGTTTCATTGCACAAAGACCCTTGTTCATTTCCAATCAACTCAATTAGATGCATGGTTAGTTTGTTCATCAATTACACTCAATCTTACATGTATGAATTTGTTTTTTCACTTTCTATCATTGTTTCATATCTATATGTATATATGCATATACATATGCATATGCATATACATATGCATATGCATATACATATATGCATATGCATATGCATATGCATCTGCATATACATATATGAATATGCATATGCATATGCTGTATGAAGTTATATTTGAGTATGTTGTTTGAGAAATGGTATTAACATAAGTAAGAGTCAACATATACATATGCATATGCACATACATATATGCATATGTATATGAATATGATGCATATGTATATGAATATGATGCATATGTATCTGCATATGCATATATGTATGCGTATATGCATATGCATATGTATATGTATATGTTGAATCCTACTTATGTTAATACCATTTCTCAAACAACATACTCAAATATAACTTCATACAACATAACACTTTCTGATACAACATTATCAAATTTATATATAACTTCAAACATCACTATGGTATAAATATTTGCAACCCTTTATGATACAACATACTAAAATTTCTAAATAACTTCAAACAACAATATGATACATATATGTATAGATTAAGATAGATAGATACATATGTTTCCTATAGCCTTGTTCATTTTCATTGAACTTAATTAGATGTATATATGTAAATGTATATATATATATATATATATACATATATATACAACTATCTATTGCAAAAATAGATAGATACATAAGTTTCCTGTCGCAGAGATAGATAGATGCATATGTTTCCTATTGTAGAGATAGATAGTAACATGATGGAATATGTTGTTTGTATTCAATCCATACTATTGTTTCAAGTTAAAAACATTCAAAACAAGAAAGTTCAAACATCGTTTCAAATCCATCAAAAACTTCATAATCAATCAAAAAATGTAGGAAAATTGAAATTTGATGCCAAGTTATCTTGTGAGTTGGATGCGGCCTATGATGGAGAAGGAATCCAAGATTGAGTTGGTTGGATTATGCTTGCGATGGGTGAGGGTTGATAGGACTATAAACGAGGACTCCAACTCTCAAATGGTTGGGTAGTTGCTGGGCTAGGTGAGAGTGTATAGGACTGTGAATGAGAAGGAATCCAACTCTGAAATGTTTGGCTAGTAGCTTGGGTAGGTGATGGACAATATCGGGGGCATTGAATAGACATGAAATTTGTGAAGATCCTATGGTGGTTAGGCAAGGGATTTAGAAGGCTGTTGAGTTGCCTATCCTTTGCAACATTTTCTTGTGCCTTCTCCAAATCTTTTTCCCTTTTTGCAACTTCCTTTTCTCTCCTTTGCTCCTCCCTTTTTTTGACCTTGTCTTTCTTTTACAACTTCTTTTCAGCCTCTGCTGCTATTCGTTGCTTTTCCTTTTCAATTCTCATAAGATATTTTGCCTCCAATTCTACAATCCTTTCTATCTTGTGCTCTACAATTTGTTGCTTCTTCCTCAACTTTAGTTCTTCTAGTTCCTTCTTCTTTTCCTCTTGTAGTCATCAGCAGTTAGGAGTTGGGATCCTCTTTGCAATTTGATCCCATGGTTAGCTACCTTATTAGTCTTGTCTTTCACTACGTGAACCGATAGCTTCAAGAATTATGAGATGTGTGAAGCTAGTTGACCTCCCAAAGGCTCAATCAAATCGGCATTATTTGTTTTTGGCATCTCACTATCTATAGCATCCAATTTTCCTCCTAACTACTCACCGTCATTGTCTCCACAATCAACATAGAAATGTTCTAACGTGTTCAAACTCATGTTGTGAGGTGGACATGGCATTATAAGACTTTTTTCTTCCTCCACATGCATATCCATAACAAGATTAGCAGCACCATCTAAGAGACAAGAAGGTTGCTCGGGTGGAGTTGGTAGGGAAAGAGATATGTCTCCAATAGTATTCTCCTCCCCCAATACTATTGCTTTAAGTGGTTCATTGGAATCTGAAACAAAAAATTCAAACATGTAAGTTTGAGAGTAATTAAAGAACAAATGAACCATGCATATAATTCAGTTGATTGGAAATGAAGATGGGTAATTGCAGAACATACTAACCATGCATCCCATTTTGTTGATCTCCAACTTCTGCAGTTCCATCATTACACTCACCCTCATTCACTTCCAAACCATTGTTGGATAGGCTTAGAATTTTTGCAGCAGTTGATGGTTCCTTGGGGGCAGCAAACTAGAAAGTATCGCTAACCCTCGCATCCTTCTCCAAAGCATTTCGACCAAAGGGCCAAATACCTATCCTCTTGAAGCTAGTTGTTTTGTTTGAAACAATCAATGACTTTTGAAAATCTAGGCTACCAAGTGTAGCCAATTCTACCCTTTTATCTCCAGATTTGGATGTCTAATACTCCAATATGTTCTTTCCTTTTTGAAGTTAGACTTGAAAGACAAGAAAACAATCACATCAAGAGGCTACAACTTGTGTGATGTGTGGGCTGGTAGGGTGAGCAAGTCAATACCAGCTCCCTTGCTTTGGTAATGGTAGAGAATGCTACATGGCTGCCATGGCCATCAAATATCAAGAGATGTCTATGGGTGGGTGAGCAACCCCCAAGCACTTGCATAGCAAAGAACATGAGCCATTTGATAAAAATCTCTTTGGTCATCCATGCGTGAGGTTGAAAAGCCATCAATCCTCTTGCCTCATAGTTGGCTATGTAGTTTTGCACATAGTTTTTGCTCTTGAACAAATAAAAACCTGGAATTTTTTTACCTGTAGCATTTACACATGCTAGAATTGTGATCCACTCCTGAATCTTTGGGATAATGTAAGCAACACTTCTGGTGCCTTTGTTGGCAAGCACCTTCATGCTACCGTTCTAGCCAATTTTCAACCCTATCTCGTCATAGTTCCAAATCCTTTGTGGTCCATAATTCACACCTACATATGACTTCTCCAAAGTGTCATAGAAAGCACTTACAACTATAGGCCTCATATTTATAGCACGGTCTCTATCTTGTCCTTGGGTTGTTCTCAAGCATAGATCGAGATGCCTTCTTTTGAATCTCGTCCACCAAGACTTGTTGGGAAGCCTATTATTAAAGGGATTATTCTTTGTTTCACATATTTGGGCCACTTCTATTTTGAGATTGACAATCTCCAAGCCTTGGCCAACAACAACCATCTCCTTGCACCAATTGACGATCAATGACTCTTCCTCCTCAGTTAGGACTATTGGGGAACCTTTCCTTCTACTAGTGGTCACACCACCCAACTAATTTGACAATGTTGAGGTAGGAATACCCCACTTTTTGGTTGCACCTCTAGTTGACCACCCATTGTCTTCAACATCTTCAAGGGCATTGTCCATGTCAGCCTGGGTCCATTCATGCCTCGGTGCAACCTTTTTGGTTGATAGAATTGGGTTAGCTTGGACTACAAATTCGGTTGGCTGCTCCACAACAATTTCTACGTCCTCCTCACTACTTGGTTCTTTAGTTGGCTAGTGAACAGGAATCACAACATCCTCCTCATCGCTATGTGGCAAATGCACACCTCTCTTGTGTGCAAGCATAGTTGTCTACCTCCGCTTTTGTATAGGTCTCCTTCTTAAAGGTCACCTAGTATTTGTTGTTGCTTTTTTCTTCCTCTGCATTGAACCAACATAGTGATTAGTATACATCATACACTTATAACTGGTACAATGAAAATAATGATACCAAGTAAAACAAAAAATTCATACATGTAATACTGAGTGTAATTGGAGAACAAACTAACCACATCAATGCATCTAATTGAGTTGATTTCAAATTATGAAGGGTATGTGTGAAATGAAACAAGCAATGCATGCTATAGTATCATATCTACAACTCTACCTCTTATAAACATTTTGGTGATCATGTTAAACCCTTCCTCATACAACATTATGATACCATTTGTGATCCTAAATGTTTATCCTCTCCTAAAGATGCAAAAAAACTATTATGCAATAAGGAAAAAAATAAAAGACACTTGAAAGATTAGCCTAAGAATTGTTAACACAAAAAAAATAGATGAAATAATGCAATTTCTTATACCTTCTCCATGATGATGAATCCCTTGGTTGGCCCTTGATGTTTAAGATCCTTGTGTGCACCTTGGATGGCTAGATGAAAGATTGACAATATGACTAGATGCAAATGCAAAATGGCTAAAATGGCTTGGCTAAATGAGTGAAAATGCTTGTGAATTGAGTGCTCAAAATGACAGCATAAGGATACTACAATGACTAAGTTTCCAAATGCATTAGAAGAGGGGGTATTTATAGACAAATTTGAATTCTCTAGAGAATTCAATGGTTGAGATTGAGCCAGCAAGGTCAAGATGTAGGGCTATGGTGAGTTGAGGACTCACAAGCCCTCACATCTTGACATGTAGAATGTGAGATGGATTAGAAATGGTGATGTGTAAATGAGGTGGAAGGAGGGTACATGATGTGGAAGAAGGACAAGTACTTTGCAAGTACCTTGGAGAATGAGAAGATTCCTTGGAGGAATAAAAAGTGAATTTAAAATTCACATGATTGGGGAATCTTGTGGATAAGACAAGGTTGCAAAGGGAGAGGTAGAAAGTACCTTAGATAAGACAAGGTGCCTAAAAGGTAAGCACTTGTCACATGTGACTTGATGTGACAAGTCAAAGATCACATGGGGAAGAGAAAAATGAATTTAATATTCTTTGTAAGGATAAAAGGAATTAAAAATTCCTTGGGAGGTTGATTAGACTAGTTAATGAAGGATTAGAAGAAGGTTAGGTGGCTAAGAGAGATTAGAGACCAACTTGCAAAAGTTGGAGGATGTGACACATCCTAATCAAGGATTAGGCATGTGCACATATCTAATGATGAGATTAGAAGATGGATTAGCATTAGCTAAAAATGATGGAGGATGTGACATATGAGGAATTAAATAAATGTCATTGTTACCTATTTTTCACTACGAGCTCAAACAAGTAGAGCTGAATCAAATTCATCATTGATAGGTACAAAATTTTTCATGTTTTTCTTTTAAAGTATTCATTGATCATCATAGAGATCAATTTACATCTGAATTACAATTTTATTGTGCAAGTATTTGAAACAGAAAATTGAAAATTTGCATAGTAATGCCTTTTATTCATTTTTGTAAAAAACACTGAATCTCACACAAGCCGCGAGAGTAACTAAATTTGATTATGACAATCAAATGATGAATACACAATTCAAGGAAAAAATACACTACTGAAAACAACATAAGCGCAAAGAAGAGGAGCAATTCATCATTTCCTGTAATGATGAATCACTTTTGTTGGTGTCTTTAGTCGTCGCGTCTCCAAGCTGCTGCAGCCTCGTTTCCTCGCTCCATGAACCTGCAAAATTATAAAGGAATGGCGTTAGAGATGTACTCTAAGCAATGATGAGTTACATTCTACCTTATGCCTATGCTACCAACAGGAATGTAATTTGCATTAAATCAAGCATTCACCAGATTGTTGAGCTGACAATCAAGAAAAACATAACTCAATGGAAGCTTTCAGCTTCTTTTATTTTGCTAACATGTTTGTTTCAATGTGTAGGAATAGGTTCATCATGTTTGAGATCATTTTATCAGATATGTGGAACAAAACGGGCTCCCACAAGGGTTGAGCTCAACATATCAAAAGGACGCTCTCTAAATTACACATGAGAGTCATTGATAGCATTTACATTCATAGATAAAAGAAAAGTTGCTGTAACCAAGAAGAGATTCATAAAACAACCATATTTCATTTGTTATCTTTGTTTCAGCTCTACCTTGCACTCACTTTTGCATCTCAGTAAGGTATTGAGTCCCTTTATACTGAAGGGAGAATAGAGTATCAATCATTTAAAACTATTTCTAGCAACTCAAGATTTATACATAGTCTGAAAGAGACTTTGAGAAACAAAGTACTATCATAAAGGAGCATTGTTACATAGAAGCCGTAAGGCATAAAGAATGATAGTACCATGAAGGCTCCACAAAACAGAGCATCAAGTTTCATGAAGTTTTGAGACTAGTTACATAATTGACAAAAATGACAAAGATAAGATATGACAATCTAAAGACCACAAGAGGCAGCCATGCAGGTGCATATGAGTTTTTCAAGGGTTATATATGAAAATTGAATCAAATGATTACTTACAGATTATTATCCAAGCATAGGGAACTAGTTCTTTTACATGAGAATACATCGTACTTTCCAAATAATAATGAATGAAAGGAGACAGTGAAGCTGATTCAGATATGGAACTGGACAAATGCAAGCATTTCCATTCATAGATAAAAGAAATGCTATCTCAGAAAATGCATGACATGTGATACTTTGAAATTCTTGTTTGAAATAAGAATAAGCAACAACAGAAAAGTATAATGCTTATTAAATTGCTGAGTGTAATGGTGAACATGCATACAATGGAACAACAGTAAAGAGCAAAGCCATTTCTGTCATAGCAAAAGATAAAGAACAAATCCTTCACTAAGATTGGAACCAGATAATCCGAGAATAATTTCATTTTAGAAACAGATTTTCCAAATGTTACAGGTATTTCCAGGTAACAAAAGCAATGAAGAAAATTGGAGATACAAGACATCAATGCAAATACAATGCAATAGGTGTACATTAAGCAGAAAACACATGCTACAGGACTGTCATGTTGACAATAGCAATGCATACTATTTTAAAACCTCATTCCATTTTCAGTAATGCAAAATGGGCATAAAATCATGTGGAGCAGTCCTTTTTGAGTCATCAATTTGGCGAAGGTTTGGTGGCAGCCCAGGGTCATTGTAATGTACACTAGAAGCAATATGACAGTGCTTTAGAGCATAATGGAATACATTTAGTGGAGTAACATTAATAATGCAAAGGTGCTTCAACATTCACTAAGCTGTCAGGTAACATGATTGTTGAAGTATCAAACAAGTACTTCATAGCGAATGAAGTACATGATGCAAGGAACTATGGTTTTGAGGGCATACTTGTCATGGCAGTGATGAAGAGTAATTTTAGAATGTCAAGGACTTCAATATTATAGCCATTATAAAATCCATTACAAGGAAACATGAAGCAATAAAGCTTTACCAGGTTGAGATATTTGATTCTAAGCACAGTCAAACTATCATCTTTCATGATGAAATATTTCATAAATTGAATTCAAGAAGATTTACTCAAGAGAATTGTGATGCCATTCATCGAGCTATGATAGTCACAAATGGACTGTCAATATAATCAGACAAGGAGGGTAGCTATGGCTAAATAAAGAAGCTCCAATTGTTTAAAAATAAAACAAATTTTAGTGGTTGTCACCTTTATAATCACAATAAGTTTTGTTCACTATGTGAATACAGAATAAATGAGTTTTTGTTTTGAGCTTATACAAGTTTTCAAAAATACCCAGAGCTTAAATCTAAAGTTTCATCATTAGAAAAAGAGATAGCCGCAGCCAAAGGTTGGCAAAGAGTTCCCAAAATGATAAGCTCACGACTTGTTATAGAACAAAGGAAAACCCTCATGGCGGCCATTAAGATCACATAACACCCACATGAAATTGTTATATTTTAATGCAAAGTGTTACATTTTATGAAGGAAATAATGCATCAGATTTGCACAAGGAGATACAAGGAAGAATACCCAAAATGCAAACATACAGCTGCGACTTTAAATCAAGAGTATAAGTTATTTGAAGGTGAGATATATACAAATTGTAGCCAGGTTTCTTGTTTTTCTGTAAAGCATGGCGATATTTTCTAAGAATACAAAATGAAGGGAGGTTTCTTTTTATTCAAAATGAAGGAAACAAGAACAAAAAGAGAAACTGACCATTATGCTCTCCTTGAGTTTTAAAGTTCATAGTCGAGTTTGTACAGCAAAAGAGAAGACACAGAAGGTTTGAGCTTTTCAATGGCGGCCAAAATCAGCAAATGTGGAGATCAACATGGACAAAGAAATGACAAAGAATATATCAGATAATATGCATGGCCACGGCTGTATAAGCCAAGAGATGATTCAAAATGGTAAGAAATTATCATTTTTGTGGAAGGATCAAAGTTACCACGCATTTTTGTTGTTGAGATTCTTCATAAAACATCCAAAAGGTGTAGATTCGAGCCATTTCATGGTGGAATTTTAGGTTGAAACCCTACTCAGCAGTGGCGGCCAGCTTCTTCATAAAGCTTCTATTGAAAAATGAGGTGTTTTCTTAGCTTAATACTCTATAAAACTTTAATATTTTTGATTTAAGTAAGCCTCTTCTTTGTTACATATATTCTTTGTGGGTGATTATCTTGATTAATTCATTTTACTGTTGTAGAATAAAGAGAGAAGTTGATAGAAGAACTAGACAGGATATTAGAAAGATTACACAAGATGTACCATGGAGAAACCCTTTTGGGAAAAAACTCCACCAAGAATTATTCTATTGTTCAATCTTTGAATTACAATAACTCCAATTCTTGCTTGAGAATGCTTTTTCTGTCTTTACCAATCTTCTTCACACCTGCAATAACAATTATGAAAACTCTATTCAACTTGAATGAGATATAGAGACAATATGCAACCTTGTAATCTCCAAATGGTGATAATTACAATGCACAAGCTCAAGCCCTTGAAAAGGTATGCCATATTCCTTCAAGTTGAGTTATTCAGTGAAGACTAAAGCTTACAACATGTGCTTCATGCATTTGGGTGTCCCAAACTGAAGCTACAACTTCTCCTTCACTTCGGTGATAATTCCAAAGCTCTTCCTCAAAGTTGGTGCCCTTAAGTAATCCTACTTAACTGAGCCTTCAGAAATATCTTATCATGCATGAGAGGTAAATCCAATAAAGCATCTTGGGCACCCAAGTTGGCTCCAAGTGCTTTATAGTTAACTGAAACATTTACTCAACACCATTCATGCAAGAATGGTCATCCCCTATTAACTGGAGGTAGTCCCTGTTATCTGTCATACAACTCAAGTTATTAGCCATGCATTCCAAGTTAACTAAAGCTAACTACATGCAACTCAAAATAACCAACATGCATACAACATGCACTTGCATGCAACTGAAGATAATCGGACCATAACTGAATTGATCTCAACCGAATCTAAACTGACCAACTAAACTGAACCGAATCAACTTCAAACATGCAAACATCAAATCCTAACTCCTAGGATCTTTACATGCATTCATAAGTGCTAATGTTACTGTATAGTTAACTGAACACAAGGTGAGTTTCACCTTACCATGTGTGCACCCACATGCTCCTATTATTTAGGAATAACTACAAATGTCAATTTCATGATTTATTTCATCCAAATAATTAATCTCATCCTAATCTTAGTGTTGTTGAACACATTCCAAGAATCTAGGAGATACATGAAATAATTAGTGTTTAGGATTTGCAATTAAATGACATCCTATTTCCAACATTCTCCCACTTGACATTATACATTGGAATTATTCTAAACAAGGAATAATAAAACAAGTACAAGACTTAAGGCCAATGGCCTTCTTGCACCAACTAATCAAACCATGCTAACTTCAAATGCAACCTGCATAATCATGAAGCTTCCAAGCAAATGATTAAAACCAAGAGAACTTATCTGTATAGTTTCATAAGATAATATGTAACATTAATTAAAGAGTTAACTTTCTCAATTAACACCTTCCCAATATGAACCAAACCAATACCTTTTGCAAGTCTTTGTATCCAAACCACCTCTTTAGAGGTATGCTAAACCACAAAGTGTATTGAATTCACATTCAACCAAGGTGTAGGCTCCTCGGTCTTTTCTTGTTGAAAAACTTTTCTTAAAAGTAACCATTCCAACAAAAGTCTCTTACCATAAGAGAATTCCAACCTCACCTATTTATCCAAGTATCCATGAGGACCTGTAACCAACCAATCCATTCCAAACTCCAAATACAACACAACACTTTCATGAAGTAATCAAACAAATGATTAATGTACCCAAAACTTAAAAGAACTACACAAGATCAATTTCAAAGCTCCAACCTTGAACATCAACATGACATCCATGATCTAACCATCTCCTCTTAGGAGATCACATGCATCATAACATACTTATACATCCTAGTCTCAAGAGAACCATGTAATATGCCAAAATCTAAATGCATATCAAGAGTAAACCATGACATCAATAACAAATATACTCTAAACCAAGAAACCATATCTCTAATCACATGGAGATAACCTTACCAATGATGCATCCAAGTCACTGCCAACAACTCCCACTGAACCGTGATACCGAGTCACGTGGTGAATTCCATCCTCTCTACGAAGATTACTCTAAAACACGAAGCAAAGAGTTATCACAAACAATATTAGCTGAAATAACCAATGCATCATTACTATCATCTGAGGACTCCTCTATAGAAGAATTAGAACTCTCTTTCTTGTTCTTACAATCCTTCTTCACATGTCCTAGTTTCCCACAGTTCCAACACTTTACCTTACTTCTCCTTCTGACTTACCCTTCCCTTCCTTGTTTCCCTTAGGCTCCTTTTTCTTAGGCCTACCTTTTACAAACAAGGCATCTTGGATTTCCTCTTTATACTTCCTCCTCATGTCCTCTGATAGGAGAGTAGGAATAATGTTGTCCATCTTTGGATCTGCACCATTACCACTAATTGCAACAATTATATTTTCCCAAGAATCTGGTAAAGAACAAAGTAATAAAATGCTTATCCTCATCCTCTAGCTTTACATCTACAAATGCTAACTGACTGAGAATTAAATTGAAAGCATTTAAATGTTGTGCAATAGATTCACCATCTTTCATTTTCAATGAATACAACTCCCTTTTCAGATACAACTTATTGGTGAGACTTTTAGTTTGATAAATATCCCCTATTCTTTTCCATAATTTATATGCACTAGTTTCCATTGAAACATTTAAAAGAACAGCATCAACAAGACATAACCTTATTGTTCCTCTTGCCTTCTTATCTAACTTAGCCCAATCTTCATCTGAAATAGTTGTAGGTGTCTTTGTCTCATTATTAACCGCTAACCACTGATCTCTTTCTTCAAGAAGATCTTCCATTTTTAATTTCCACATTTCATAGTTAGAACCATTGAACCTTTCAATATCTAACCTTGAATTCATTGTAACAAAACTTAATTCCAAAATCAACAAATAACAAAATAATAAAACCCATAAGCCAAAACCTCCAATCTTTTAAGAGAAAGTACAATACTCTACCCAACCTCAACTCGTGCAAATGTTGAAAAATGAGGTGTTTTCTTACCTTAATACTCTGTGAAACTTGTATTGCTGATCTAAGTAGAGTCTTTCTTTGTTACATATATATATTCTTTGTGGGTGATTATCTTGATTAATTCATTTCTTGTTGTAGAATGAAGAGATAAGTTGATAGAAGAACTAGATAGGATATTAGAAAGATTACACAAGATGTACCGTGGAGAAACCCTTTCGGGAAAAAAAATACACCAAGAATTATTCTATTATTCAATCTTTGAATTACAATAGCCCCAATTCTTGCTTGAGAATGCTTCTTCTATCTTTACCAATATTCCTCACACCTGCAATAAATATTATGAAAAATCTATTCAACTTGAATGAGATATAGAGACAATATGCAACCTTGTAATCTCCAAATGGTGATAATTACAATGCACAAGCTCAAGCCCTTCAAAAGGTACACCATATTCCTTCAAGTTGAGTTATTCAGTGAAGACTAAAGCTTACAACATGTGCTTCATGCATTTGGCTGTCCCAAACCAAAGCTACAACTTCTCCTTCACTTCAGTGATAATTCAAAAGCTCTTCCTCAAAGTTGGAACCCTTAAGTAATCCTAATTAACTGAAAGCCCAAAATATCTTATCATGCATGAGAGGTAAATCCAATAAAGCATCTTGGGTGCCCAAGTTGGGTCCAAGTGCTTTATAGTTAACTGAAACATTTTCTCAACACCATTCATGCAAGAATGGTCATCCCCTGTTAACTGGAGGTAGTCCCTGTTACCTGTCATACAACTCAATGCTATTAGCCATGCATTCCAAGTTAACTAAAGCTAACTACATGCAACTCAAAATAACCAACATGCATGCAACTAAAGATAACTGAAACCATAAATCAACTAAGTAAACTGGCAAACTGAATCGAAATCGAATCAATCGGACATTCTCATGTCCTAACTGAATCGATCTAAACTGAATCAACTAAACTTCAAACATAAAACATCAAACTTAACTCCTAGGATCTTGAATGCATTCATAAGTGTTAACCGTTAATTCGTATAAGTTAATTGGAACACAAGTGAGTTTCTAATCTACTCATGTGTGCACCCACATGCTCCTATTATTTAGGGAATAACTACAAATGTCAATTTCATGATTTATTTCATCCAAATAATTAATCTCATCCTAATCTTAGTGTTGTTGAACACATTCCAAGAATCTAGGAGATACATGAAATAATTAATGTTTAGCATTTGCAATTAAATGGCATCCTATTTCCAACATTCTCCCACTTGACATTATACATTGCAATTATTCTAAAGAAGGAATAGTAAAACAAGTACAAGACTCAAGGACAATGGCCTTCTTGCACCAATTAATCAAACCATGCTAACTTCAAATGCAACCTGCATAATCATGAAGCTTCCAAGTAAATGATTAAAACCAAGAGAATTTATCTGTATGGTTTCAGAAGATAATCTGTAACATTAATTAAAGAGTTAACTTTCTCAATTAACACCTTCCCAATATGAACCAAACCAATACCTTTCACAAATCTCTGTATCCAAACTACCTTTTAGAGGTATGCTAAACCATAGTGTATTGAATTCACATTCAACCAAGGTGTAGGCTCCTCGGTCTTTTCTTGTTGAAAAACTTTTCTTAAAAGTAACCATTCCAAAAAAAGTCTCTTACCATAAGAGAATTCCAACCTCACCTATTTCTCAAAGTATCCACGAGGACCTGTAACCAACCAATCCATTCCAAACTCCAAATACAACACAACACTTTCATGAAGTAATCAAGCAAATGATTAATATACCCAAAACTTAAAAGAACTACACAAGATCAATGTCAAAGCTCCAACCTTGAAAATAAACATGACATCCATGATCTAACCATCTCCTCTTAGGAGATCAAATGCATCATAACATACTTATACATCCTAGTCTCAAGAGAACCATGTAATATGCCAAACTCTAAATGCATATCAAGAGTAAACCATGACATCAATAACAAATATACTCTAAACCAAGAAACCATATCTCTAATCACATGGAGATAACCTTACCAATGATGCATCCAAGTCACTGCCAACAACTCCCACTGAACCATGATACCGAGGCACACATGGCATCGTGACTTCCATCCTCTCTCCAAAGTTTACTCTAAAACACGAAGCAAACCGTTATCACAAACAATATTAGCTGAAATAACCAATG
>VDFB02106817.1:0-13756 GCA_007258455.2 Sequoia sempervirens | reverse complement strand
TTACAAGAGTGTCCAACAAGCACAGCAGACAAAAGATAATGATCGTTGCCCCATTCCTATCTCTCTAAATCCTTCGTTCGGATATCATCGAGAGGTCCTTGGAATGAGCGCAATAAGATAAATCAAAAGAAAAGATCAAGTACACAAACAAACCAATGTTCTTCATACCTTTAGCCAAAGGGATTTGTTTTGATAGGATAAGAATCCAAGGTGATATCCATAAATGATGCCCATTGTCGGAACGATATATCCTAGGACATGCATTGTACAGGATGATGATGGTTTGATAAGTTGATTGATAGGCTAATGATATAAAGTTGACTGACATGTTTACGACTGATCAAGTGTTTGATTTTGTTTTAAAGATTTGTTGCTTCGATTTTGGTTTTACGATTGAAGTTTTCTTTTGCTGATTGTTGCGCTTGTTTCCGTTTGTGTTGCCAAAGGATGGAGATGACGATCAGTTTATTATGGATGATTGATTATTTCGGGTGTATGCGAAACGGGATGGGTGGATTTTTCAAATATTTGGATGTTTTTGACATTTTGAAATGTTTTGAGGCTGTTTTTGGATTTTGATGTTTTTCAGATGTTTTGGGGTTTTCTGAGATTTTACAAATGTTTTGATTTTTGATTTTTCGATTTTTTTTGGATTTTGTGTTTTTTTTGAATGTTTTTGGATTTTGATGTTTTTCGAATGTTTTTGGATTTTGTGCATGTTTTGGATGTTTTGGATATGGATGTGTGACGATATCAATGCTCTATTTGAGATTCTGTTGAAGACCAAGTAAGGTTGATTGATCGAATCGATGGATTGATGATGATAATAACATTGTTGAGGATACACAACAATGCAATGATAGTGTTATGCAACACAAGGATTGGGATGTTGATGGGATTGATGATGATAACATTGTTGAGGATGCACAACAATGCAAGGATAGTGTTAAGCAACACAATGATATCCTGAGATGATGATTTTTTGATTGGATTAGATTGATCATGATTGATGAAGCTTGGTTTCAAACAAAAGATGTTTGGATGATTTGATGTGACATTTGACGTGCAGCTTAGATGCGACTGATATCGATTGATGTTCGATGAAAGATGAAGACTGACAAGGAATGTCTTCTCGTCAAAATATGCCATGGTCTAGTGATTCGGATTCTAGATCACAAATGCTTTGACCAATTGGTTTCACATTTTCTAATGTTCGGATCACCACATAAGTTGGAGGATATAGATCAAGATTTATTCCCAAAGCAAGATGTAAACTTTTTGCCCCCAGTGTCTAGCAATGTATGGAATTTCATAGATGGATGCTCAGATAGGCATAGGGATGTATGGATACGCAAAGGATTCCAAGGATTATCTTGTGATAAGATAAGGTATTTGGATAAAGAATGCTAATTTGGATAATGCTTCATGGCTCAGATAATGTTGGGGAAGGATGGGATCAATGAAAACAACCCATGTCAAGATGTTTACCATAAGCAAACGCAAAGTGTGCCCCAAAATTGTCATCAAGATCAAGATAACTTGGATGATGGATGTAGATGGATGAAAATGGATTGGATAAATGGTTCATGGATGAACGGATTTATTATGGATAAGATGGATGGAATGCTCAATTTATTACGGATGGGATGAGATGCTTTCACCTGAAGTGGCGCACGTAGATGCTCATTTCTACACATGACGCCTGTTTGCCAAGTTTTCATCATGGTCTTGCCCAAAGTGCCGCCCATGCAGTTTTCACTAGAGGACGATTTTTATCTTTACTATTTTCAATCCTTTTTTCTGATTTTTTCATTATTTTTTTATTTTTTTGGTTTTTTTTTGCTTTTTTTGTTTTTTTTAATTTTTCTGAAAGATTTCAAGCTCATGCTGAACCATAAGGTGTTGCTGATGTAGATGCCCCTATCATAATGTGCCATCGATATCCTGCTTGAAGGAGCTACTTTGCTAAGATACGTGCACTTGAATGCAACTTTTGGGATTCTTGATCTACTTCGTTGATGCCGGAGTTGACTTTCTCTTTGTGCGCACATCGCGATAGATTGCCTTCTGAATCCTTATGATGAAGGGTTGTTGCCAATACACGGTCAATGTAAGAATTGGATATTATGCGTGGAGGCATGGATGGAGTGTGCTTAGGGATAAGAGATGGATTGGTTGACAGTTTGGAACCTTTGACTCTCCAAACTTGGGAAGATGAGCAATGATGGGTGGATATGGAAGTGTGTGTGGAATTAGGACCAACTGCTTGATATACTTTGTACGTCGCTTGAAAAGCCACTTTTTCTTTTGCGGACATTCTTGATGGATACTTTTCCCCTTGTATTTTGCCCCATAGTTTCTTTGACTGATGGAGTTTGATAGGGATGATCTTTCTTTGTATTCTTTGGTATCCATATGTACTTGATTTGTCCATTATGCTTTGCTTCTTTTGATTTGATAATGTTCTTCGTACTTTGATTCAAATTTTTTCTTCGGGTTGGTCCCAATTCATGGATGGGGTGATGGGTGGATGAAGATTCATGACGGTTGGTTGTAGTATTGACACTAGCTTCATCATAAGGACTCTTCATGCTCCCTATGTTGACGTTTGCTTGAGACGAAGTTGCCCCCAGTATTGTGGAAGTAGTACCTTCATGCTTTGATTCTGCACTGTTCTGAAATGTCTTGTTTAGTAAGCATGCTCTGATAAATGACCCTTGTAGATGATGTTATTTCGATTGGATGCTCTGCTAACTCTGAAATATCTTGTTCTATCTGATTTTCTTCCTTGAGTGGATAATGTTCGATATCTTTATTCATGATGTCCTCAATCTGAATTTGGGACATATTCGATCCTGATGTTGACAACTCCGTTTGATTGTAGGAGTTAAGAATCTTCTCTTTTTGTGTAACAAAATCTTGTTCTAGATGAAGATCATCTACGTGTCCATCCATAGAAAGCATCTCATGGGTAGATGGAGGAGTATGTGCTACATTGATATGATCATCTTGCATGGATAGGAGAGTGTTCATTAGATTATTGTAGTATCTTGAAGATACAAATTCTTGATCTTGATTAATTTCGGAGTTGCTTTCAACATGCTTTAGATCAAGTTCCTGACATGGATCAGTTCCAAAGGATGAATTGCTTATAAATGGTTCTTGGATGTCGACATTAGGCATGGTCAAGTTCAAGGTTCCTTCAACATCTGTAACCATGAGGTCAAAGGGGATCAACATGTTTTGAAATGACCATTGCTAGACCTTAATGAAAGATTTTGATCTTGCTTTGGAATAACTTCTTGAGATATGTCCTCTAACTCATAAGGCGATGTAGAGACATTTTCAATATGATCATTGGTCAACGGATCATGTATTATGTCAATTGGATCAAATAGTCCTAACACTCCTTGAAATAGATCACTAAAGAGTGGCTCTTGATGTATCGTGAGTTGATCATTGGATTGTGTACATACATCGTCAATGTGCTCCTCGATGGAGAGGTTTTGATCATTGTTTTCGACAATTGCGGTGGAGAGATTGTGAATGTCTTCGACCATAGAGTCAAGTGATGTTGATATTTCTTGAATTGGCTCATTGTCGATTTTTGTTGGTGGATTTTGATCGTGATTCAAAAGTGACTCTTGACATATGTCGATTTGATCATTGGATGAAGTAAACGTGTACTCAATGATGGATTGATCTTGATCCTTGTTTTCAATAGTTGTCATCTTTTGTGTTTGTGCTCGTGTTGGTTGGGTAGCTTGAGAGGCTTGGGAAACTTGAAAGGATTGTTGCACTTGTTGAGCTTGTGTTGCTTGTTGCATGGCTAGATATTGTTGGAATCCCTTTTGAAAAGCAGCTTGTAATGTCGTGTCGTATTGGATTGATGTGGTTGAAATTGGTGGTGGTGGGGGTGGTGGTGGATTCAAAATCATGTTGGATGTAGTGACAAGTGTTTGAGATATGCTTGGATTGATCATGGTAGTGAGAGGTTGAGATGTGATGGGTGTGATAGTGGCGTTTGGAATGATTGAAGGGATAGTGATGGTTGGAATGACTGAGGTGATAGGTCCTTGGGAGACTGTATTTCGATTTGGGATCAATGTTGTTGTTTGATTAGATACCATCTGTTGGTGGGATGTCGATGGTATATTCAAAGGATTTGACGTGATGGTTTGATTGATGTTAGGTGGATTGATTTGGATGGTGTGATTGGTGTTAGGTAAAGGGGGAAGCCCTAAACCAAGGAATGATGTAGGTAATGGTGGTGGAGATTTCCCTTGGCGCAATGCCTCAACTATTTTGGAAAGTTCCGCAATTTGATCTCGCCAAATTTGTTCTTGATTTTGATCTTGACTCACTTGAGATAGTTGATTTGGCTTTTGTTCATGATTTGGGATGCCTACTGCAGTTTTTGAATGGGATTATGGGAAAATTGACTTTGGATAATGTTCTGATTTGGCATGATAGGATGAACAATGTTGGTATTGGGAATCATTTTTCCAAAGGTTTTCGAGTTAGGATTCATGTTTCGAAAAAATGCATTTGGTACATCCACATTTGGTTTGTAGGGATTTGGTGGAATGATGTTGCTTGTTTGAAGACTCATGTATTGATTGTTTGGAGGATAGACTTGTAAGTTTGGACTTTGATTGAAATCTATCATGGGGAGATGTGTTCCAAAATTCAGATTGGGCATACCCACACTTGTTGTACCATTGACATTTGTCGAAGGCAATGATCCTATGCATGGAATTTGATAATTGATAGGCATTGCAAGGCTTTGAAGATTCAACTGATTTGGATTACCCAAGATGTATGGATCAAGTTTATATTCCATGTTCTTCTTGTGTTATGACCTTATTGCGAAAGTGACCTCTAAGATTCTTAGGACCAATGATGATATGGAGGATGAAAGGTGGATGATATGAGTGATGAACGTTTAGGAACTTTGAATCAATGCTAGACTTAGGGCTTGATTTGGATGATGAACTTGTAAACCCTAAGATGTTGGATGTGATCTTAGGATGAACTTGTTCAAAGGATGGTTGATAATTTAACTAAGTGTGCGTGGAAGGATTCATCCAAACACACCTAACTAAACAAATGATTTTGATTTGGTTTGGAAATGTACCCAAGTCTAGGTAATGATGTTTGCAAAGATCTAAAGTTGTTTGTGGGATGATGTTGATAAATGTTTGGATGGATGAAGTGTTTGATTTGATCCTAAGAGACTTAGAGAGATTTTGTTTACTAGGCCAAGGTATTGAAGAACACACTTTTCTCTAAGAGCAATCAAAAGACCAATATGACCAAAAGATATCAAGCACATGTGTGGGGTCCAATTTGTTATCTTTGCTTAATGGCTTTGTACACCAAAACACTTCACTTTGATTTAAAGGTTTCAAACTAAGATGTCCAATGTCTTAATTTCTTTAAACCCCACAAGATATTTTATGGAAATTCAATGAACTTAAGGCAAGGGTTGTCCCTATGTTGCAAGAGACAAATTGAGGAACATAATCAATGCGTAGGAACCTCTGACGTGAATCAGCGAGGGGAAGCTTGGTAACATATGGATTGAATAGGCGTGCTTTTGTCTTAAAGAGGGTTTGAAATTTTGAGAACCATGTTGAATGTTTGTTTGCAAAATGTTTTCGAATACACACTGTGTTTTCAAACAAAGAATAATTACAAGCCCTATGGATGTGTAAGACTATATTTGTTGGATTCCCACTTGGACAAGTCCAGCTACGCTTATCCCTAGCGGATGGTTAGATGCTTGGCCCCACTGGCTCCCCTCCCGCGACTCGTGCGTCAATCCAGACGTAAGCATCAACACCCATGAGAGAGCTCCCATGGCGTGCTTTCCATCTCTACTAGGAGCCGTAGAGTGTGGGGTGGCTTGGAGCGGCCGTTCTTGCACCAACAAATGGTGGGGATTTGGAAAGTCTACAACACATAGGTTCTGAAGTAAGGACTTTCCGTTACGTGGAGATTGACCCATACGACAGAGTCCCCTTCGGATCCATCCCTACTCCGAAGCCAACCCAGCGTGATTATGGCGTTTAACCCAAAACCCTCATTTATATCGGCTGGAAATACTCGCTTTAGAGTGTTACCGGCTTCGAGTCATGGCTTGGGTGAGTACTTTTTCCCCAAGGCAAAAGACCCTCTAAGATAAACAAAAGCGAGCAAAGGAGGAGCCTGTCCAGAAGTAGCTTCGATTGATCTTTGATGGCACAAAGAAAGAAGAATGTACACAAAAATGCACCCCTACTCACACTGCGCACAAGATGTTCAATTTTGCAGCCCAAAATGAAGTGTTTGATAGAAATGTATTTTGAGTGTTTCTCTTTACACCCTAGATGCATACGAAGCGCATAAGGGGAGAGGATCATTACTCAAAAGACAATCACACAAATCAAACACTTGTTAGTTTTTACTTGCTTTAAAGCAATTGTGAATTAGTTTTAAAGCACCAAATGAAATATGAAGATTGCTTGTTCAGTTTTAACCAAAATGAAATCTAGTAAGTTTGTCCTAAGATTTGTTTTAAGCCCTTTGCAATGAAAATGAAATTGTTCGTTTTAGACCCAAACGAAAATTAGTGTCCTAAAACGAAAAGAAGAACAAATTCGTGAGGTAGTGTTGATCAAACACTAAAGTGTTTAAAAGCACATTGTGTTTTCAAAAAGAGAATTTCCCCTCCTTGGTTTTCATTTGATATCCTTCTCTTTTCCACTTTGCACCTTTTCGCCTTCGTTGTTCGTTTGTACCTCCTTCGCTTTTCCTTTGTTCGCTTTTGTACCTATCAAAGAAAAAGATAGTTTATGTGAGAACTCAATTTATTTTGTCTTAACTTCAAAAAATATCATAATCCAAGATGATGATAACAAAAGGAGGTCTTATAAGTAAATCATATACTTATTAATCTTTCTCCCTTATCATAACCTTCATTACTAGAGGTTTTGAACCAATGAATCAATCACAAAGAGTATATCTCTTAACAACTTTCACTATCTCAAGGTAATCATAAATGTAATAAATTTATTTATGACATTTATTTAGAAGCTTAATAAATCATGAGTATAGTGATCTAACATAAAATAATATTTGAATCACGAGTGAATAACAACAATCCAATTAGCATTTTATATGGATCAATCCCATCAACCCCTAGCATACTGCATTAGTAAAATCATGTGGCTTTAATTCCAATGTATATTTGTCAATGATTTAATCATGTTAAAGGAAAAAGCAGATATAACATTGATGCCTGCACCTTTTCTCAATAATGTAGTCAACATGGAATACATTTACCCACCCAATCAAGAAAAAATCCAGCAAATGAATGAGCATTTAATGATAAAAAAGAAAACAGTAACGTGACTGAGAGAACCAAAATGATTTATGCTGACAAAAATGAGTTTTCCAAAATAACAACTCTTTTCAGGCATGATGACTTCAAAATGGTACGCCCTTCAAATCTTCGAAATCTTATCATTGAAAACCATGCTTCAAGCTCTTTGAATCCTCTTAATAACTGCCAAGTTGGATACATTAAAGGGCGAGGATCTCGTTGGTAGGTGTAAGGTCAACTCATCAGTTCTGTCTTCCCACTATCCCTGGCGTGACAGCAGTCTACTCCTGTCATCTCTCATAACTCTCTATGTTGTCATCCTTTCAGCCCGCGCCCAAACAGATCTTGTAGCTACAGAAGAAACAGTGCATGGGTGAAGGAAAGGAGTCTAAGTGACTTTAAAGACTTCTTAACTGCAATCAACGACCAATATGTCAGCCAGGCAACAACCACTTTAAATATTTAAATAGAAACGTAGAAAGTTAAGCCACGCAAGCTGTTTGACAATAGTATAGGCGCAAATATTTGGTAGACAAGTATATAAAATGCAGAAGATTAGACAAGGCACGCGAACTGCTTGATGGTACGCCCCCGAAAGATGTGGTCTCATTAAAGGCAATAATTGCAAGATATGGGCTGCCTATGTTTGTTGGAAAGGCGTTAGTCAGTGTAAAAAAGAACGAATAACCAGAGAGGATATTAGCAAAGGTTGTAGAATTCAGCTTTACGCCTACCAAAATGCATTTGCTAGCATTCCTTCCCTACCTGCACCACAGAATACTGTTAAATAATATAAAATTTTCAAGCAGATGCAATTGTCAGGTGTAAGGCCAAGAGACCTGCGCAAAAGAGTACAGGGTGCAAGAAACTTTCAAGCAAATGTATTAGACAGTTATAAACAGTGAATCATGAGCTGTCCGACAAAACACCTTAAAGAACCGATGTCTATTCATCCAGGCACGCAAATCTCTTGAGTACAGAATGGCTCAAAGGGATAGTTCATGCATGGGAGGAACTCGATGAGAAGTATCTATACACCATGCATTCAATAGCTCAAAATCCGTGCCTAAAAAGAGACTTTCAAATATGAGACGACCTGCAAACTTTTTAATAGACAAGGCAAGCGAACTGTGTGACAGAATGCCTCATGGAAACGTGGTCCCGTGGAATGCCATGGCCGCTGGATGTGCACAAAATGGATTTGATGAAAAGGCGAAAGAAACTTTCGAGCAAATGCAACTGTTAAGTGTAAAGTTGAACTTCATAGCTATTCTAGCATCCTCCCTGACTGCGCGCAAATGTGTTAAAGCGTTGAAGCTTAGACAAGGCCAGTGAACTGTTTGATAGTCTGATGTGGGAGCATAAACAAGGCGTGCTATTTGTTTTGCAGGAGATGGACTGTCATTGTCGACAGAAAAAGACATAGACAAGGCACATTAACTGTTGACAGTGCGCCTCATAGAAATGTGGATGCACAGAGAAAGCACGTCCCCATCTTACTAAAGTGCCTAAAGACATGTGATCCAACGGAATGCAATGATGGCATGATATGCATAAAACAGATTCATTGAGAAGGCAGACATAAATCTGAAGTAAATGTTAGCAGGTGTGAAAGCCAAACTCCCAACCTTTTCCATACTCTACCTTCCTGCGCGCAGAATTTTCATGACAACAATATCAATGAGCAACAGATTATAACAGAAACAGTCTATGTATTTATGGCTGTCAAGATAAATGGCGAAGCAGGACTTGGGCGTGGGCAAATTCCAGCTCTAGAAATCAAATGAACGCACATAAATGAAGATTGAATTTATCAATCACGATTTTATAAAGCAAATTTCCCAGCCATTGAGGATAGTTTTGAAGCTGTTTCTCGTCCTACTAAAGATAAATAAAGCAACACTGTTTTTATTTTTCCCTTGCAATCAACTGTATTTATAATTCGTGGACTTTTTAGCAGAATACTTCTAATTTGAAGACAAATAGAAGTTGCATTGTAGAGCAACTGTGGATTGTTCCAGCATTTAATTGACTTTTACTGCAGAAGAAAACAATCACCACAGTTTCCACATAACTTATTACTATGTCTTATGCAGAATAACAGTAGAAAATGACATTGCAATTGTAAATATATGTCAGTAACGCACACACCCCTTGGATATCAAAGACTTAATCCATCAAAGCAGCTATGAATGCCAAAAAAAATTAAAAAAAAGGAATGAAATCAAATAGTGTAAGAATTTAAAACAAAATGCCCTCCTTCTAGCGCCAATTATGTAGACCCTAAATCTGCATTTTGCTCAAAAACAAACAAGCATGAGTATTGTTAGTTGAATCAAGCAAAATAAATATAGAATCCATATGAAATATTGAATCATCCTTCATAATGCAATCCAAACAACAAAATATCAACTAAACTAAGTGAAAGCATAAAGAAGCAAGAATCCAACTCTATCTCATATTGGATTGGTGTCACATGTGCTAGTGACCCTTTCCCAATCCTTGATCAAAAGCTCAAGATGATGAATTGCAAATGGAGATGATGGATTGAAATGAACAAGATCAAATCTCAAATGAAGAGATTGACCTTGCAAGAGATTGTGGAGATTGTGAAGGATTTGATAAGAGATGAAGCCCTCATTTTGGGGCGGATTTTCAAAATGCTAAGTGTTGGAAGAGGGACCAATGTGTGGATCAAACAAGCCAATGAGTTGAGGACACTCTTGTCATCATGTGATTAGTTGATGCGGTGCAAAAGATTTGGGGAAGAGGTCCAAGAGGGGAATTTTGAATTCAAATTTGCAATAAATTTTGAGAGGGGACAAGAAAGGAGCAAAATGTAATGCCCGGCTTGACTTGGTTGGGCAAGCTGAAAGAAAATGAGATTTTAATAAAATCAATAAAATTGATTTTTGTGTGCAAGTGGCTAGATCTAGATAATGCAAGTGGGATGGGATTAACATTAGATTAGGATTAGATGATGATCATGCTGATTAATGCTGATTAGATTATTTGACTTTTTGGACTTTGATTTCTGATTTATTTAAATCAGAAAAGGATGAAATATGGATTTGGGTTTGATTTAAATAAAGTCCTGATTTATTTGATGAAGTGGATGATGCAAGATGAAGGTTGAATGATGATGCTTATTTAATAAATGAATGGATGAAAATGCACTTGATTAATTGATGAATGGTCCTAATGTGACATCTAATTTGACTGAATTCGATCGAATGCATAATGTGAATTTCCTTGTACGTCTACAAGAATCAAAATGAGCCTATTGATCATGTAACTCCTCAAGAAAATTATGAGTTCTCAACTCATGAAGAAATAGACACACAGTTGGAGTTTCATAAACAAGAAGTAGAAAGAGCAAAAGCTGAATAGGAAAAAATCCAAAAGATAAAAGCGATCCAAGACTTCAAATTGTAGAAAGCCCAAATTGATGCTCAGACAGTTGGTTTTTCAAAGTATATACCGCTTCATAGGCAAGGAAATAATAATGCAGGGCCTTCAAACCCATCAAAGGCTCCTTAGAATCATATGAGAAATCAATACAAGCAACCAAACTATCCATCGTATATTGCATCACAACATACAAATGTACAACCACCTCATGGTCAACAATATGTGCCATATCTTCATACACAATACAATAATCCAGTGTACCAGTATCAACACTTGCATAATCCTCCCCCTCAACAATATACAACAATTATTAGACAATTTGATTTAACAGGGTTTCAATTATACCCTTACCCTATGGATAGCAGTTGGAGAAGTCTTGTTCCTAAGTTTATAGGGAGCAGTGCAATTACTGTTGAATATCATTTGAGGAATTTTAATGCTTTTGTCCAAGAATTGGATATATCATATGAAGATTTACATATGAGATTGCTCACGATGTCACTCACTAAAGAAGCTAGGGATTGGTTCAATAGCTTGCCAACAGCCTCTGTTGATTCTATCCAAGAATTTCATGATCGATTTCTTGAACAGTATGGAAATCCGTGTGCACCAGATGCATCTTTACATGAATTAGTACGGATTCAAAAAAATCAGAAATGAGTCAATTTATTATTTTAACTGGAGATTCAACAAATTGCAAAATAAGATACCACCTAGGTCAAAGTTGCCAAACTCTACAGCATTGAGTATTTATTTGAATGCATTTGATCTAAAAACAGGGTATGAACTAAGAAACAGGTTTCCAAGAGATTTAGCTGAAGCCCAAAAGACGGTACTAACCATTGAAAACAACATGAAAGCTGCTAGGATGATTAGTAAAAGAGATAATCCTAGGGTTCCTCAGCAAGTCAATAATTATCAATACAAACAAGACAACACATACAAAAGTGAGAGGCCTAGGTTACATGACATGCCTTACAATACAAATTGGAAGGATGGAAAACCTATAATGGATAGACCTAGGAACAAAGAAACACTTGATCCATTAAGGAAGAAGGGGGTGTATATGGTCAATAATAATCTTTGGTGTGAAGGTTGTGATGAGCCACATTCCCCAGATCACTATGTTATAGCCCAAGAAATGCAGGAAGAAGGAATGTTATCAGGTGACAGTGGAGAGGATCACATAGTGTACTTGACCTCAAATACCTTTCACCCTGTTGAGGAGGAATATTCATCTTCAGAGTATGATGTTTCAAATCAAAGGTGCAATGTCCACATGGCTAAACAACAAGTTTTTTCCGATTCTAAAGAAATTTATGCAGAACAATACTCTGTTGAGGTGCCTACTCAATGTGATATAAGAAGACCCATTGAAGAGGAAATAAAGAGGTTAACCATTGATGTAGTTGAACTAGCAAAGAGCAAGTATTGGTTAAGAAATAGGATAGTGAATGAAAAGGAAGGTTCTCCTAGGGGAATATTTATGAAAGATAGAGAAGTAACACCAAGAGTTTTGAAGAGAACAGAAAATAAGCAACATGATAAGAACGAACAAAAGCTTGTTCAAAAGGAGGATAAAGAGTTACACAAAGAGAAGCAGAAAACTGATCAATTGAATAAAAGGGAAAAGGAGGAAAGCAAAGGAGGAACATTGGAGCAAAAGAAAGTGATTAAAGTAGAAGGTTCTTCTTTTAACTTCTCTCTGGCTTTATCACAAGTAAAAATGTCTGTCCCACTGCTCGAGATGATGAGAATTAAGGAGTATAGGGATAGTGCAATTCAATTGATATCAAATGGAAATGAAAAAAGTACGAGTTCTGAAAATCAGATGGCCACTAAAATGGTTAACAAGCAAGAGAACATAATTGTCCCAGAAGTGTGTCTAAATGATGTATTGGTAAATTCCCCACAAGTTCAACCTTTTTTCACCACATTGCTTATAAACAACAAATTGTTGAGGAATTGCATGATAGACTCTGGCATTGCTATCAATATCATGCTAGTTGGAGTTATGAAACAACTTGGTATGTGGGTGGATATTAATGGAGGGAAGTGTTATGCAATGGATAGCAGGAATGTTCAGGTAGTAGGTGTTATGAAAGATGTTGAAATTAAATTAGCCACTTATCCTCAGGAGGCCTATAATATAGATATAACTGCAATCGATACCCCTCCTTGGTTCGGGATGCTTCTATCAAGAAAATGGACAGCAGCGGTTGGGGGAAATGTCCAATTTGATTTGTCTTATGCAACAATTCCAGTGAATGGCCAAGAAGTTGAGTTGTACAGGGAACCAAGGATGAACCCAATTGTAGATTGTTTACCTCAAGATCAAGTCAATTGCTTTTGTGATATGGATCTTGGAAGTTTTAAGTTAGAACAAGCCCAGCCAGAGTTAGTCAATGGTGATCCAATTGATAAACATGTTGCAAAAAACTGTGATGGTGTGTGGAAAATGTACTTTGATGGAGCATGTAGCCAAGAAGGCAATGGAGTAGGAATAGTGTTTGTTTCACTTGAAGGAGTCACATTTAAATATTCATTTTTTTGGAATTTGAATGCACGAACAATATAGTAGAGTATGAAGCTTTACTAATAGGATTGAATATGGCTGTAAAACATAAGATCAAGCTCCTAGTTGTTCTAGGGGATTATGAGCTAGTTGTTTCTCAAGTTAAATCAAAATATGCAACAAAACATAAGAGGTTGAAGCAATACAGGAATGTTGTATGGGACACAATTGAGTTGTTTGATGCTTTCTCCATTGAATGGATTGAGAGGTCGAAAAACATAATGGCAGACTTTTTAGCCAATGTAGCATTGAGAAGAGATGATATCACACTGGCTGGAGTGTCTCAAATTGAGTTCAAAATAAGACCTGTTGTGCCTGACAATATATACAGTTGGTAGGATTTTAATGATGATACTGGCCTCCTAAAATTTCTTCACTGTATAGATCAATATGAAACTCAAGAA